>JAJHUR010091867.1:0-35485 GCA_027495735.1 Lutjanus campechanus | reverse complement strand
TGTGTGTGTGTGTGTGTGAATATGATACTGCGTGTGTGTGTATGATTTGACGCCTGTGTGCAAGTGTTTCTGTTTGATTTTGCATTTGTGTGTGCTACCCTGAGATGGAGGAGGGTACTATATGTGTGTGTGTGTGTGTGTGTGTGTCTATATATGTGTGTGTGTATATATGTTTTTGTGTGTGTGTGTGTGTGTGTGTGTGTGTGTGCCTGGTTATCTGGCCTCTCTCAGACTGCTCAAAATTCATTACAAAGTGACATCAGCCCAGCCGGAGACAAATGATGGCTGGATGAAAGGGAGCGCTGGGGCTTGGCTAGGATTAGTGTTAGCTTGCGCTGGCGACACATATACACACATACACACTTGTACGCACGCACACACAAAGCACACACACGCACACACACACACACACTTTAATCCACTGGCAGAACACTGCAGATACACAGAATTATCAAACAAGGGGCTGAACTCTCAGAGATGGGCAGGCTAATCTGCTAATAGTACAGAGCTGCACGTGTGTGTTGGTTTGTGTGTCTGTGCGTGTGTGTGTGCACGCATGCACATTTTTACAGAGGTGTACAGAAATACATAGACACATTATATATACAGTACAGTAGTGGACATCTACACATACTCCACCTGTGAGCTTGTTTTTAATTTTTACTTGGTTTCTTTTTTACTTTGACCTTAAAATAGAATCTGTGTTGTAGAATATTGTTAATATTGTTTTTTAATTGGTGGTTTTAATTAAGCGGAATGTATAGATTTGTGATACAACTATGGTGTACATTAAAACATTAAAGCTATAATATAATATTTGTCTAATGTGAAATAATAATTGAATTAAATGTATTGAAGAACAAGACAAAGCTTTAACATTAATTAACAAGGAAATATATGTACAAGTAAATATTATTATGCTTTGTCTTTAAATTAGGACCCGACTGATATATTGGTCAAACAATATTATCAGTCTTTATCAGTATCAGCATATATGTTGTCTGATATGTGCCAATATGATTTTTTTACAGAGCATAATGCATTTAAATTTTTTAGCTTTATGATCTTTTTTTCTTAATTTAGGTTTAAAATATATTACCTTTTTTATTTATAGTTGTTCATAATTATTAAAAAATACCAGTGAACGTTTACTGTTTAAGTGCCCTGATATCATTTTGGACAATAATGTTTATTGTTAAACTGTAAATTATCCCACTGTAAAAAAAAACATACGGGAATTTAGTAGAATCAACTTATCTTTTCTCATTCACCTAATGTAAATATGCACATTTTATTTATTCAAGTTGAATAAACTTAAAACTTCTAGCATTTATCTTAAGAATACTTCAGAACGTACAAACAAATGGCTGAAATAGATTCCCTGTAGGACATACTCTGTTGTCACACAACTTCCCTGCTTTCTGGCCATGTATGTATTATGTTTCACCTACTAGAAGAGGCATGGCGGGGCTATTTTCAACAGAACATGTGTTCAAGTCACTAGAAGCATTATTTGCTGCTGAGATATACTGTACAGGCGGGTAAAGGGGCTTTTATGAGGATTAACTGAACATGTACAAGCAGGAATATTTTCAAAATGACTCTAATATGATAAAGTAATATCTGATATCTGATAAACTATGGGAGGTTTCTTTTTCACTGCTTGTGCCCCAGCCAGCATGTACTCTTTTTTTGAGAGCATTATGGGTAATGTAGTCTTTTTTTTTTCTCTGTGAATTTCAGAAGACACTGCTGAGGATGGTGAGAGACCTCCTCGCTCTTCCTCCAGGCCTGGACACAACCTCACTGACCGAGACTTGACTGACAGCAGGAGAACCGACCGTAAGTCCACGCACACACACACATACTGTACTACACACACACACGTACAAAACACATATGAACTGTAAGCTTCCCTTCTTCTCTAAGTTATCGCTCATCTCCCGCTCCCTGCCTCAGATAAGGTTCTAACATGTGTGTGTAACATGTGAACGCTGCTGACTAGCCTCCATGTGACCTGCTTTAATCGTTTCCATCTGACAGAAAGAGAAAAAGAGAAAGAGGGAGACTGAGTGGGAAAGAAGGAGAGAGGGAAAAAACAGAGAGAAAGGGAGAGGGATAAGTTGAGTGTTGTGGATATTACCAGGCAATGTCCAGGCCCCAGATTATTTTTTAATCAAATCAGTTTGCGTGCTTGTAATTTATAAGCGCCTTGCATTAATCTTTTCTCGTTCTTGTGCCCTCTCCGATGACATATTAATTTTTCATAAGCGCAGGATTAGATGGTGGTGGTGGGGGGGGGGGGCTGTGTATATGTTTTTCTAATATTGCACCGCATCCCTGCAACCCTTAAATTAGTTTTTTTTCCCCTGCACCCTCCCTTCATTTTTCTTTCTCTGCTATTTTTTTCCCTAGCTCAATCCATCCCTTAATTGTTGTCCAATCTGTGACCCTATCACCCGGCATTACCTCGGATAGAAAAAGAGCACAAGATAGAAAGAGCTGTTTATTCGTTTTGTAAGAATAGCAATGTTGTAAGCAGGGAGGGGCAACAATCTGTACAAGACAGCTTGGTGGGGTTTTTTTCTTTTTTGTTATTTTGGGCGAGGTAGGGAGCACATAATGCCTCCGCTGCGAGGCTGTGGTCGGGATAGCCCTGGCTTTGTTAGATTTGATTTACCCAAATAAGAATTCATATGGTCTTTTTATGTATGAGATGGAAATCCATGGCTAGGGATGAATATTGCATGGGGTCTCTCTCCTCTCTTTTTTTCCCCTCTGTCATTGCATGGGGTTCTCTTTCTCATTCTTCCTCCCTCTACTAATGTCTCTTCTCTTTCTCCCCCCTCCTCAACTCACACACGCACACACCTTCCCAACTCCCAACCTCTATCCATCTCAAGCTCTCCCTCCCCACCTCCTCTTCCTAGCATGCCATACCTAGCTCCATAATGTGAGGCTCAATGAGGCAGAAGGAGAGCTGAGTGAGGCTGGGGCCTATTAGTTTAGCTAGTCATCTATCTTTCAGCTCTATCTCTCTGACAGGCCTGTCTGACGGACTGGCGGGGAACCACCATCCATGCATTTACCACCGCATATTACCGCCGGCGTCATTTAACACCACCGCACACATGCAAAAAAGCGTCCAGGTCCTTCCTACTTTAGCGTGCTTACGTATGCGCGTGGTCCCCGGGTGTAGTTTATCAGATGTGTCAGAAATCTATTTAATAAAGCAGACATGTATGCCTTTTTATTTTTTGTGTGGATAATTTGTTCCAGGAATCGCCTGGGATGGCTGAGGAAGCCACACTGTAAATCATTTTGAGTTGGTTCAACTTAAAATGTGAGTTAAGTGAACATGGGTTGAATTATTAGATCAAAGTCGTCTTATTAGGGGTTATGAAAATGTTAAACCAAAAAGTTAACAGAATTTGAGATAACTAGCTCAATAAACTTCAGATATTAATTTGTAAGGGAGTAGGGACTGAATTTGATACTAACCTTACAATGTAAAATACACTGTAAAAAAATATATTCTGGGTTGCCCTAAAAATTTAAGCTGACTGAATTTGAAAAGACAAGGTGAAGTAATTTTGTAATGATTCAAAACAAATCAACTTTAAGTCCAATAAACTTGATATTTATTCAGTTGTACTTGAGAGAACATGTTTAGTAAACTTAAGATATTAAGTTGAACAAACAACTCTTCAGTCACACTGATAAAATGACAAACAAATTTGATTTCCTTTTCTCAGTTTGAAGAGTGAGTTCTTCTTTTCACACAAAGATCTTACAGCTGCAGCGGCTCCTTTTGGAGCTACTTCAGTTCCAGCATTGGCACAAAGACAATATGTGAAACTGCTTCCAGTTAATGAAAGTGAATGAATTAAATTTAAGAACTCAATGCTAACCTTATAGCTCACAGTGTTTTCATCGTTGTAAAAACAAACAACCATCATACATGTTTTCTTCAAAGTATAAAATAGTTTTAACTCTCACATAATGCATGCTGGGAAGTCTGCTAATATGAGTTGATTGTACAGTACGTAAGTCAAGAGACTTCAGGTTAGAAGAACTAATGTTAATAAGCTCTGAGCTGTACTGAAAATAAACACTAGAAATGTCAAGTTCAATTAAATAACTTCTATATTTATGTTAATTTAATTAGAAAGGATTAATCATTCCACTGAATTCCTGTATAATTTTTACAGTGTAATTATGGTTATTATTGTTTTCATCATCATGAAAGAAACAACCTTAACATGTATTAAAGACACAGAAGTTTCCATCATGTGTTCTTCTACAAAACAGAGTTTTGACTCTCAAACAATGCATGTTAGGAAATCTGCTAATATGCTGATGAAGTTTCTTTGGAAACTTAATTTAATGAGTTGAGTGAACTCACTATGGTACATTCATTCAACTCAAAATCAGAAGTCAGAACAACTCGTGTTTACAAGCGGTTCAAACATCAAAATTAGAAATTGAAAATTGACATAACTTGAGATTGTTAACATGTACATGTTAAGTTAATGAGAAAAGACTAGCTGATTACACTAAATGCTTATATAATGTTTTACAGTGCAGTGTGTGTTTTGGTGTTTTTATTTTGCATTTGGATTAAAGGAGGTTTCAGAAAGTCAAATGCCAGAAAATGCAAAAAGGAGCTGGTGTGTCAGCGTGTTGTTATGCTAGGGTTATCATCAGAGACGGGGCCTTGTTTTTCTCTTTTTCCAGCTTAAAGTAGTAAGATTTAGCATCTCCATCCTCAGCCCCAAATCTCTGGCAAGGCTGAAATGTTCAGATCTGTGCGTGTGTGTGCGTGTGAGTGTGTCCGTATGGAGATCTCCAGGGAAAGGATTACAGTGTGACCAAGTGAGCAGTGTGTTTGCGCACTTCATCTCCAAGACCAAGATCCTTTAAACAAAGAGGGGCAGATAGATAGAGAGGGGAAGAGAGAGATAGAGGGGGGGGGGAGGGGCAAGGAAAGACAGAAAGAGCTTTTTCCCTTGCTTCATTTACATTGTCTTTTATAATCCCATGTCACTTTAGATTAATTATAATCCATGTTACATTTTCCATGCAAATGTCCCCGATGTGGATTACTTCCAGATAGCTTTGTGCCGTGTGTGTAGATGGTGCATGTCGCCACCATGGCTCAGGGGCCCACTTCTTATAAATAACCAACTAAACAAAGGCCCCGGCATGGAAATGAGCCTGTCAGGCAGCCTAAGGAAATTACAGATCTCTACCTGCTTCAAATTAGCAAAGAAATTACTCATTGTTCCTACAGTCAAATTTTATGTATTAATTTCGTGTACGATTTTGAATTGTGCAGATAAGGAGGGGAAAACAAAATGGAATCACATGCAAACAAGATCAGATGTTAAATATTCCATATTAGCTTCTTCACATTCAGAATATTTAGAGTCTTGTTTTTATTTTATTTGCATGCATCTTTCAGATTTGCCCAACTTGAGATGAGAGCTGTGCTGTCTCTCTCAGATGAGATTAAAATATATTAAAGACATTAGCATGTTTAATTACAAGCCTGCAGCAATTCCTTTGTGCATGTATGTGTGTTTTCTGTGTAATGACAGCTTGTTGAACGTGCTCATATTTATCTCTCATTAGAACACGAGCCGGAGATGGAAGAGAAAGGAGGGCTAGTCATTAAAAAACACAAACTACAAGACAGCTGCTGTTTAACAGCCTTTCTGTTCCTCTCCATCTGACTCTGCCTCTCTCCATCTCACTTCCTCCCAGCCTCTCTCTACATCCCTCCGGCTAGATCTGGGCCTGCTGAGTGCTTCAGTGGGAGTTTGGGGTTCAGAGTGTGTTGCTGTAATGTTATCAGGTGACCGGGGGTCAGCCTAATGCGTAACCTCAGAGCAGTAGGCCAGTAAATCATGCCGGCCGGCCCTCCCTGGCCCGTTTTGGCCAGCTCTCCCTCCTAGATTTACTGCTCCGTAACCTTAGCCAGTCTGCCAGGGCTCAGGACAGCTAAATTGAATACTAAATCCAAGCTGCCGCCACCCAGCCTGCTCCCTCTTAATTGACAGCCTTTTCCCCCCACTCCCTGCTTCTATGTTTGTGGGCTTTTTTTATTTTCATGAAATGAAATGTCAGGAATGGAATCTAATTGTTTTGCAGCTTGTAAAAGAAAGAAAAAGGGAGAAAAAGATTGCAATAGGTACGGTTTGATTGTTTTGAAAGCCCCGCTCCGAGATGTAGTTGATTTCATATAAAGTCATAGTTGGAGATATAAGGATTCAATGATATGCTTGTTTGTGTTAAAAAAAAAAAAATTCATTTGCTTGGTTCAGTTTGCACAAAATGTCTCACCCTTTCCGACACAAAAGGGCAGATTCTAAAATAGATCCACGGGAAAAGCATTAGCTGTGATGGTATTGTCGCTCCTCCTGCCTTTTGAGGAACAATTTGGGACAGAAATATCCTGAGGTATTTCGAGCTACGGGCTCCTCTGTCCCTCTCTATCATATTTTCTTCTTCTTCTTCCCTCTGTTTCTCCACATTTCGTCCCCTCTTCCACCATTGCTCTGTACTCCTCTCTATTTGAGCGCCCACTTGCGTGTATATAAGTGTGTGTATACGCCGCTCCCTAAACACCATTGACAGTCGCAAATAAAGATGGGTGGCGAGTGTGCCGCTCTCTCCCCCTGCAATGCAAAAGGGGTTGAGTGTCATAAATCACCTTTTGATTTATCTAATCAAGCAAGGTCCTGCTGCATGCAGACATTTGTCATTGGCGGAGGTGGAGGGGGGTGGTGGGGGTGTCAGGTTTATTCTGCCCCTCCGCTTCACTGGGCTGCAGCTGGTGGAGCCCACCTAAAGGATGAAGGGATGGAGGGAAGGTGGGAAGGGAGGGGAAAGAACAGGGAGGAGGAGGAGGAGGAAAAAGGACACAGTCATTAAGTGTGGGGTGCAGACTCAGACAGAGACAAAGGAAAATGAGAGGAGAGTCTCCTGCTCCTGTCTTGTTCTCAATCCTGCTCTCCGCCATTATTTTTCTCTAATTATTTTAGCTATCCATGCACTATTCACCATATTCACACAGTGGCCATTTTCTTCTGACATCATGCTCAGGGAGGGAAGCTCAGTGCTGGTGTTTCAGTTTGTAAATCATATGTACGTACGAAATCTGACAAATCATTGTCCTGTCACTGACTTCTGATGGATCAGCAACTGAAAAGACCCTGGATAGTGAAATTCCAAGGTAAAAACACACATTTGATTATTTAATAACCCATTAGCTACCGTTATACAACAGCTAAACTAGCATTTACTACCTCCTAGCTTCATGGTGTTTCACAATACTTAAAGCATAAATGAGAGGCATAAATGCATTCTTCACATTTTATTGTGTAATACTATCAAATGGTAATGTTAGCCAGGAAGTAGTTAAATGCTAACGTTAGCTGTTGTCTAACAAAAGCAAATGGGTTGTCAAATATGTTGTTTTACCTGAAAATATGGCAACAATTTCTCAAATTTCAATGTGTGTGAATAGAGTTCACCAGTAAGGTTCTGGAAGAGAAAATCCCATTCTTATTCTGAAGGATTTAGGATTTAGGATTTAGATTATTAACTATAATGTCATAACCATCCAAGGTAGACTGACCATGAGCCAAAAGGTATTTAGTCATTTCAGCAGAAGCAGCATCTTTTGCAGTGGTTTATGGGATGAGTAGTTCCCTCGCTCTTAAAGGACCAGTGTGTAGGAATTAGTGCCATCTAGCTGTGAGTTTGCAGATTGCAAACACCTCGTCTCACTGGGCTACTGTACATGTAGAAACACAGAGGTGCAACATGGCAGCCTTTGTGAAAGATGACCTGTGCCCTCTGTAGATATAAACGACTCATTTCTAAGGTAACAAAAACATGATGAGTATTATATTCCATTTCTGCCATATTCTGCCAGCAAATCTTATCTTGGACCTGAGGTTCAGAATCTAAATATTTAGAGTCACACTTGATAAGCTTTTGTAAGCTTTTAGTCTTCCTTGCATATTCTTGTTATTATTTATGTTGTTTCGTTTATGTTTTTTAATATGTGCTAAATAAATCAAATCAAAGCTAATTAAATCAAAATCCCTGCAAATCTTTCACACTGTACCTTTAAAATAATTATGTACACAGTTTTGTGCCTTTGCCTTTTTCTTTCTTTCTTTTTTTTTGTTTTCAAGTCAAATGTTTTATGTTCATGATTCATCTTGTAGTTGGTTGGCTTGGTTGTAGGTTCTAAATCTTTATATAAGGATGATCTGGAACGTCAGCAGAGTGAATGAATCAGAAATTCACTTCCAGAGTTGAAAAGGAGGGCGGCCACTGTTGAGCTCTGTCGAGGGCTGGTTAAAATCTACAGGCAAAGGGATATTTTGATTTTGCTCTCATAAATTTATAGCATTTTGTGCTCGCCATTGTGTTTATTTTTTGTTGCAGGTGATTATATCCTTGGAGGACACTCTACATTTTTTGAATGTAATTCTCTGCTTCAAAACAACTTTATTATTCACTGGCAGGGCTTGCCATTTAAAGCTCCTAAGTGGCCATAGAGAGAAGCGCTCTCTCAACATTCAAGGTTAACCAACTGTTTTTCTTTGCCGTGAGTGTCATAAGTGTTGATGAAAGCACTAGGTCGAAGATGAATCTAAACCAGAAGGACAGATCTTCATGTACCACATGCACACACACACACACACACACACACACACAAACATATATTTACATTCAATATGACAGTAATCAATGGTGATCTGTGGGCTCTTTCCCCCGCCGCATTGTAAATGTTTTTGCAGCCCCCTTGTCCGACAATCGCCTCATCTCCTTTCGCAGGGATGTAATTTAGTTGCAAATTGACTGCAAGACGGAGGCAAAAATTGAAAGTTGAAATTAGAAATGGTCATAATAAATACGGGAGGCGGGGCGGGAGGCTTCGGAAAGGTCAGGTGATATGACGGGGTGCTTCCAGGCTGGACCAATCTGACCAATGGAGTATCAGAGGCCTGTCATGAAGCACATAATACACACACACACATACACACACACCCAAGCCCTGCAGGGGCCATCACAAGCAGTGGAAGACGAGATTACCTCGCTATTCTGAGCTGCAGAGCAATTCTCGGATGTTCTTGGAAATTCACATTGTGCCCTTGTGTTTTTTTTTTTTTCTCTCCTCTCTCCCTCTTTCTTCCTTTCTTCCTCCCTCCCTCGCTCTCTTGTCACTTTCCTTGACAGGCCAATATTTCAGGCTCCAGATATAGGGGATTACAAATAAAATAAGTGGAACGCCTACTTAATGCAACAGAATTAAAATGCATGAACGGGCCGGAGGAATTGATATGCGCCCAATACAAACACGAGCCACAGAATAATATGAAATACAAAATGTTTTTTTTCAACCCCCCTCTCCATGTATCAGTGCTTTGATTTCCCTTTTTTTCCATTTGTGCATCTAGCGTGAAGCGTTGATTCGCAAGAGTGAGGCTCACATATTGCCTTGAGTGACCAGACGAGGGAGGGGAGGCAAGAAAGAGGAGGGGTGGGGGGGTGATGGCTTAGGGAGAGGGGAGGGAAGGAGGGAGGGGAGAAGGGAGAGTTGCTGTGTCTTTGTGTTGTGCCGAGTGGGTAAATTGCAGTGGCAGAGTATAGCAGGGCCTGCATGGCCTGTATCTCAGGATGAGGCTAATGAAAGATTTATCAGCGGCTGCAGCATTTACTAAATACAACCAGAGGCTGATCTCTCCACATTGAGCCCTGCTGTTAACGTCACACACGCTTACATGCACACATACAAATAGACACACACAAGAAGCGGTGCTGCTGCTGCTGCTACTGTACCACCAACCGTGACCAAGCCCCGAAAATTTAGCATCTTGTACGGACCGAGAAGTTGTCGAGGCAGCTGGGGAAATGTATATGAACTAATGAAGTGTATAATATTACCATAACATTTAATGTATGTCGTGCTGTGATAATGAGCCTGCTGCTCGAGTTTTCTCCATTTCACATGTCCTCAGGGCAGAAACACGTCACTCTATATGCATGTGAATAATGGTTCAGGCTTGTATCCATGCTTATGTTGTCTTGGTGTCAAATCATTGTTTAAATCATCACCTATTTCCTGATGAATATTAATTTGGTGTACATGTTTGTGTTACACGCTCTTATTATGTGCACAGATTTGACCACGTTTTGATCTAACACAGTCACAAAATGTCAGACATTTCAATTTATTCACTCAATTGTATCAATTTGATATGTTATAGAGACTAATATTTCTCATTGAGTATGTATGTGTGATCCATGGCATCTTATATATCAGTGTGACATGGGGCCCTGTTACCCTCTTTTATCTCCTATTTTTAAAGGGATTACTCGCCAAAAAATGAAAATTCAGTCATTATCTACTCACCCTCATGAAGGTTGGGTTTAGTTTTGTACTAAACACTGCTGGAGTCTCACAGGAAAACAGCATTGCAGAATCTCTCAAACAACTGAAGTGAATGGTGACCAGTTTTCAAACATTAAAAAAAAAGACCAAAATTAAATATAAATATATACCATACTGCTCATCTGGTGTAATCCAAGTCTCCTAAAGCCCCAACAGGACACGTTGACTAAAAAATGTTATTTACACCATGTTTTTAGCCTGAATCTTCACTGTAGATCATAAGCTCAGAGCCATGTTCACATGCACATGCACACTGTCTGAACTGGGTGTGTGTGTGTTGTGACGGTGTGCAAACAGCATGTCAGTGTTTTAGGAGACTTGGATTATGCCAGACAAGCAGTATGGAGGCATTTTATGTTTTTTTTCAGTTCTTTTTTATGTTTGAAAACTGGTCACCGTTCCCTTCAAATGTTTGGGAGATTTTGCGGCACTGTTTTCCTGTGAAACTCCAGCAGCGTTTTGTGGACTAAAAAACTAAACCCAACCTTCAACTGGCATGAGAGTGAGTAGGTAATGACTAAATTTTCCCTTTTTTGGTGAACTATCCCTTTAATGTCAATCTGCTCCAGTGCTCATTCCAAAAACCTCCATTTAAAGTCTCTAGAAACCCAAATCCACAGTAGCTTTCTAACTATGTAATTTAGGTTCTCATGTACAAAATAAGCATCTAAAAAGTAGTACAAATTAGTTTTAATTCAAATTTGAAATAATGTCGTATGAGTTTTTGCACACTCTGCATAGCTTTTCGCAACTATCTAACTAACCTCTGCCCCTCTGGTTAATGAAACACTCAGCTTTGACATCATATTTGCATTTTCACTATATAAAGCCACCTCTCCAGAGGCTTTAAAAATACATCTATTGTTGTCATTAATCATTTTGTAATTTTGCAGAATTTTTAATTTACTAATATGAAGCCTTTTGTTCTAACACAAGATTTATTATAAACATATCTCAGTTTAAACACTCATGCAGACATACAAGCTGTAAACATAAATAATAACTGATAAGTCAGTGAGAGACATTCATTTTTAATGTTTTGCAATTTGTCTCTGTCTCCAGGAGTGAATGCCATATCCAAAGAGGTTACCGGACCGAATGCTATGGTTAAACATTCCCTCCTGCCGGATCGACAAGTTGAAAGTCCACCCAAGAGGCCAAAGTCTGCTGAGGGAAAGACCTCTGCCAATGAGCAGGTAAAGTTTTGTAGTTTGTATCAAAAGGAAACTGTCAATTGTGCCACAAAAGCAACAATCTTTAATGTGTCTCTGGTTTTGTTCCCAACAGCGTCATATAAGATGTGTTCTAGCTGATCCTCAAAGTTATAACATTTTCACCTTTCCAAAGAAAATGCATTTGTCGGCTTAATTGTCTGTGGGTCCATTTAAACTGGACATCTGGCATTTCATATTCCAAATAAAATGTTGTTTGGTACAGAAAGCTAATGGCTAATGAGGCAGGTTGTCCTTCAGAAGCACTAATGAAATCTAACCTTCACTGTCACTGTGGGATGAGCTAATGTGAGGATACTTATGAACTGTAAGAAGCAGAAATGCTAAGCTAAGCATTTAGCAGTTGCTGGCGCCAGCTCACTATCAAAGGGTTAAACGCAGCCCGCCATTCCCTCTCTGACAGAGCTTTTTAACATCAAGCGCAGTAGGCCAGTCTTTGTATTCTTAAGTGGAATACCTGCACTAGCCTTAGGCCCCCACCCTGCTTCTTCCCCCCTTTTTGCATCTCTTTAAATTATATGTGTTTTTAAATTAGATTATGAAGTATTAGCTCGTCTGGTTCTGGGCCCTGCAAGGAGGGAGGACTTAGTCATTTCAGAAATGGATTCTATTAAGACAGGTGGTGGGGAGGCAGCTATGTTCAGAGTACTCCCTGTAATGAGGGCAAAGCGTAGCTTGGGAGAGTACACACCTTTGTCATCTGTAATACCCTGATTAGAAATTCTGGCCAATCGTGTTTTCTGCTAATAAAATTGCATGAGTTGAGGGACTTAAGTGAATTACATGAAACATGGTTGATCTACATTTTCTGTTAAGGTGGGCATGGGTGGGAGGCGAATGTGGTGGGATGAGTTGAGTGGGCAGTGAAGAATAGGAAAGCCCTATAAAAATTACATATTATTTTGCAGATGTACAGTTACTTTCACCCCTAATAGTGCATGAGACATGGTTCTTGCTGGTTCTTGTATATTTTGGTTGAAAAAAGTGATTTCTGGCTGTTTAGTGAGGATATGTTGAATGATTACCACTAAAGAGTCCACGTTGTACACAAAGTAATTCCTGCTCCTGGATTAATTTTTACATGGCAAAGGAGTTTTTCCATGGATGTCATTTCATTATTTCTCAATTCCCAACCAGATACTTAATATACCTTTTTTGTTTTTTTTAAGGTTCAGCAGTGTCCATATTGTAACTACAGCAGTAAAGATGCAAACCGTATGCAGCTCCATGTGATGTCCCAGCATTCCATGCAGCCAGTGATCCGCTGCCCACTGTGCCAGGATGTCCTGAGCAACAAGATTCACCTGCAGCTGCATCTCACACATCTTCACAGTGTGGCTCCTGACTGCGTGGAAAAGTTGATTCTGACTGTATGTACAAGTAGTGATTATGAATAAGATTTGTGTGTGTCAGCAAAAAATGTGTTTTTTGCAAATTTGCTAATTCTTTTAAAATGGGGAAAAGTGCTTAAAAAGGAAATAGTGATACTTGGCAATAATAAAAAAAAGGTTTATTGTAATTGCAGAATATGATAATCAACCGTTTACTTGATATGTACAAAACTATGTTTCTGTCACCTAAATGTTTCTGTTTTTAGTGTTTTTAGACCCCTAGCAATCTTTTCCTTTTTAATACTTATTTTGATGAGTGAACATGCAATGAAATATGGAAATTATTTTGTTAAGACTGCCAAGTCCTCCCTCTTTAGGGCAAGGGCTTACTGCAAGATTCCCATAAAACATTTCCCATGCATTATTGCACTCCCTTGAGATACTGTCATAAAGTTGATGCTGTCGACTAAGAGAAGGAAATTCCGTCCTTAAAATAAGATTTTCTCCTCAACATTTACACATATTGGACATAGAATCTACCATCTTGTATTTCTTATTTTTTGAATTGATAGAATAATGAAGAATTCTCCTGTCTTTTGGTCTTGACAGGTTGTTGGACCTGACACAGCAACACCAAATAATGTAATGCATCCTCAAACTGGACAAGACAAAAGTCTGTCTTTAATGGATTCCTCTACCTCTCTTGCTGATGGGTCAGGAAAGTCTAAAGGTGAGCAGAATTTGGTACCTAGATTATTGTCTTTCTGTCTTTAATTTGTTGTCCAAGTGATAATTAAGTTAAATTTTAATATACTAATTCAATTATTTAGTTGTTTGTCATTTGTCAGAAAAAAAGTAAATGATGCAATGCACTATACTTCAATTTGTATTTTATCCTTATAGGAAACATCTCAAAAGATGAGCTGACCACTCAAGACAAGAATGAGTTGGACCTTCAGGGTGAGGAACTGAAGCCCCCAAAGGAGGCCTCAGAGGCCCCAGGCTGGAAGAGAGCCAGTGGGTTAGGACACGATAGCAAGTCCCCTGATACCCTACAGGACCATCTCAGTGAGCTCCAAAGGCTCCAGCAGCAACAACAGCAGCTCTCAGTATCTGATCGTCATGTCTACAAATATCGTTGCAACCACTGCAGCCTGGCCTTCAAGACAATGCAGAAGCTTCAGATACATTCCCAGTACCATGCCATCAGAGCAGCCACAATGTGCAGCCTTTGCCAGCGCAGCTTCAGGACATTCCTGGCTCTCAGGAAGCACTTGGAAAATGGACACCCTGAACTTAATGAAGCTGAGGTACAGCAACTCATAGGAAATCTGCCACTGAATGGAGATATCACTGAGAGTGAGGCTAGGGCCTTGGAGGAAGCTCAGGCCTTTGAACATGACTTGGACAAAGATGATGAAATGGACCAGGAAGAGAAACCCAGTCCTACAGGAAGTGACAGTAGCTCTCTGCTTGATGACATGGGAGCAGAACCAAAACGGACCCTGCCATTTAGGAAAGGGCCCAACTTTACGATGGAGAAATTTTTGGACCCTTCTCGGCCTTACAAGTGCACAGTATGTAAGGAGTCCTTCACCCAGAAGAACATCCTGCTTGTCCACTACAATTCAGTTTCCCACCTGCATAAGTTGAAGAAGGTTCTTCAAGAGGCGTCAAGCCCAGTTCCACAAGAGACAAGCAACAGCATTGACAACAAACCATTCAAATGCAATATTTGCAATGTTGCCTACAGCCAAAGCTCAACACTTGAAATTCATATGAGGTCAGTACTACACCAGACCAAAGCCAGAACAGCCAAAACTGAAACAAGCAGCAGTAGCACTGGTACTAGTGGTCCAGTACCTGCCAAAAGCCCAGCCCCAAGCACACAAGGGAACAACAGCAACTCAGACACTGCTAGAAGTGGAACACCCTCTGCAAACAAAGAAAACACTGTGGAACCCAAAGAAGCTAACAGCAGCAGCAGCAGCGCAAAACCAACAACTACTGACCATGTTTCCGCACAGGCAAGCAGCCACCAGTCAGCGCAGTCCTCAGCCCAACTGCAAATGCAGCTTCAACATGAACTCCAGCAACAGGCTGCCTTCTTTCAGCCTCAGTTCCTGAATCCAGCTTTCTTCCCCCATTTTCCAATGACCCCAGAAGCACTGCTGCAATTCCAACAGCCACAGTTCCTCTTCCCCTTCTACATACCTGGAGCAGAATTCAACCTTAGCCCAGAACTTGCGCTGCACTCAGCAGCAGCTTTTGGAATGCCTGGCCTTACTGGGTCATTCCTGGAGGACCTAAAGCAGCAGATGCAACAACAACATCAGCTGCAGCAGGCTCAAGCCCAGCAACAGGCTCAGCAGCAGCAACAGCAGCAAGCCTCTCAGACACAGTCACAAATTCAGCAACAGAAAAACCAGCAACTGCAGAACCACAAAACCAAAATGGAGTGCAGCACTGTGTCAGTTTCAGAAATTCAGATGTCAAGAGAGGCAGAGGACCACCTAGAAAAACAAGAAAATAGAGCAAAGATGGAAAATGCAGGTGAAGCATTAAGTGATGGAGGAAAAGACAACAAAGATCCTAAAAAGTCAAAGTTCCCAGAGCCATTGATTCCTCCTCCACGTATTGTGTCAGGAGCAAGGGGCAATGCAGCCAAAGCACTGCTGGAGAACTTTGGATTTGAACTGGTCATCCAGTACAATGAAAACAGACAAAAGAATCAAAAGAAAAACAAAGATGGAGTTGAACAAACGGAAATGAACACTGATAAGCTTGAGTGTGGGATGTGTGGAAAACTCTTCTCCAATATGCTTATTCTCAAAAGCCACCAGGAACATGTGCATAGTCACTTTTTCCCATATGTGGAGCTGGAAAAGTTTGCCCAACAGTACAGAGAGGCCTATGACAAGCTCTATCCAATAAACCCTGCCTCACCTGAGACTCCTCCACCACCACCACCACCACCTCCCCCTCCACCGCCTCCTGCTCCAGCCCCAGTTACAGCTCCTCAGCCTCCATCAACATCAATGAGCAAGCCCCAAACCCCAGTACCCTCACCAGTTCCTGTCTCCCATCAGCCCCCACACCCACATACACCAACACACCAACACCAACCCTCTCACCAGGCACCACCACCTCAGCCACCACCTCCTCCTCCACCGCCTACTGCCCCTCCTGCACCTCCCCAAGTGCAACTCCCTGTTCCCTTGGATTTGCCCCTTTTTCCACCTCTAATGATGCAGTCTGTCCAGCACCCAGGCCTTCCCCCTCAGCTGGCCCTCCAGCTGCCCACTATGGACTCTCTTTCCACAGACCTTACGCAGCTCTGCCAGCAACAGTTGGGTCTTGATCCAAACTTCCTCCGCCAGTCCCAGTTTAAGCGACCACGCACCCGTATCACAGATGACCAGCTTAAGATTCTCCGTGCCAACTTTGACATCAACAATTCCCCCAATGAAGAGCAAATTCAAGAGATGTCAGAAAAGTCTGGCTTGCCCCAAAAAGTCATAAAGCACTGGTTCCGTAACACTCTCTTCAAAGAGAGGCAGCGGAGTAAAGACTCTCCCTATAATTTTAATATTCCTCCCATTACAACATTGGAAGATATTCGAATGGAACCCCAGCTCAGCACCCATGAATACTACAGAACTGACTCATCCATCAACAAGAGGTCCTCCAGGACCAGATTTACTGATTACCAGTTGAGGATACTTCAAGATTTCTTTGACACTAATGCCTATCCGAAGGATGATGAGATTGAGCAGCTTTCAACTGTGCTCAACCTACCAACCAGGGTCATTGTGGTATGGTTCCAGAACGCCCGCCAGAAAGCTCGCAAGAGCTACGAAAACCAGGCAGATTCCAAAGACAATGAGAAAAAGGAGCTGACTAATGAGCGGTACATCAGAACCAGCAACATGCAGTACCAGTGTAAAAAGTGCAACATTGTGTTCCCACGCATCTTTGACCTTATCACTCACCAGAAAAAACTATGTTATAAGGATGAAGATGAGGAAGGTAATGAGGACAACAACTGTGAGGAATACACAGATGATCCTGAGCTAGGTTCAGCTAGGATTTGCCAATTCCCGCTGGAGCCACCCAAACAGTCCCACGGAACTGCCACCAGTTCTGGCTCAAGCTCCCCTGTGATGGCCTCTCCTCGTGCCAGCATGGGCAAAACTTCCCCAAAGCCAGACGTTGCCCCTGAAACTGAACCCAAACAAACTGAGACTGCCTCCTCGCCAGTTATTAAGACATTACCAGAACCCAGACCATCTAAGGCCTGCACACCTCAGCCACCTCCTCAGAAAGCTCCCCAGCCACAAATGTCAAGACCGCATTCCCAGCCACAGGCAGCTGCAGTGCCCTCAAGCCCACTCTCCCTGGCCCTTTCCTCACTCACTAACAGCCTCCCCCACCAGATGCTTCAGTACCAGTGTGACCAGTGTAAGATTGCATTCCCCACTGTGGAGCTATGGCAGGAGCACCAGCACATGCATTTCCTGGCTGCCCAAAACCAATTCCTTCACTCTCAGTTCCTTGAAAGACCCATTGATATGCCCTATATGATATTTGACCCCAACAACCCCCTAATGGCTAGCCAGCTCTTATCTGGTGGGCTCTCCCAAATCCCCTCTCAGGGTAGCTCTGGTTTGGCCTCTGCCGCAGGCTCTGGAGCAATGAAGAGAAAACTGGATGACAAGGACGAAGGTGCTAACGATAAAGATGGTGGAAACAGTAGTGAAGAGCAACACAGAGATAAACGTTTGAGAACCACCATCACACCAGAACAACTGGAGATTCTCTATGACAAATACCTACTTGACTCTAACCCAACAAGGAAGATGTTGGACCACATTGCACGAGAGGTTGGCTTGAAAAAGAGAGTTGTGCAAGTTTGGTTCCAAAACACCCGTGCAAGAGAGAGAAAAGGGCAATTTAGGGCTATAGGGCCATCCCAGTCCCACAAGAAATGCCCCTTTTGTAGAGCACTGTTCAAGGCTAAATCTGCTCTAGATAGCCACATACGATCTAGACACTGGCATGAAGCTAAGCAGGCAGGCTTTAGCTTGCCACCAAGCCCAATGATGAATCAAGACAATGAAAGAGGTGAAAGCCCAAATAAGTATAATTTCTTTGACTACCCACACCTGCCTACTAAGACTGAGCCAAATGAGTATGAGCTGCCTGCTGCATCCTCAACCCCAGTCAAACCATCTGAGGCACAAGTAAAAAACTTCTTAAGCCCTTCATCCTTAAAAGCTGAAAACTGTGATGAAACTGAAGGGCCTAATATTAATTCAGCAGAAGCCTCATCTTATGATCTCAGTAAAATGGACTTTGATGAGACATCATCAATTAATACAGCCATTAGCGATGCTACAACTGGAGATGAGGGTAATAACAATGAGGTTGAGAGCTTCACAGCCAACGGAGGAGACAAGCTGAGTGACAACAAGAGTGGCCTGGCATCAAATTCTGATGGTGGCAATGAAAGGTTCCAATTCAGCATGGTGAGCCCTGCCCTCAGCTTCTCTGGAAAGGACTGTGACTCTTACATTAGCTCCAGAGATGATGAAATGGATGAAAACAATGACAGGAGTGAATCATCAAGCCTCGCTGATCCCAGTTCCCCCAGTCCCTTTGGGGCAGGAAACCCCTTCAGCAAATCCGGGAAAGGCAGCAATTCTGGGGATAGGCCAGGCCACAAACGATTCAGGACCCAGATGAGTAATCTGCAACTTAAAGTCCTCAAAGCCTGTTTTAGTGACTACCGCACTCCTACAATGCAAGAGTGTGAGATGCTGGGCAATGAGATTGGACTCCCCAAGCGAGTTGTCCAGGTGTGGTTCCAGAATGCCCGTGCTAAAGAAAAGAAATTCAAGATCAACATTGGAAAGCCATTCATGATAAGTCAAGGCTCACCAGAGGGGCCCAGACCTGAGTGTACTTTGTGTGGTGTGAAGTACACTGCCCGGATGTCCGTCAGAGACCACATCTTCTCCAAACAGCACATCACCAAAGTGCAAGAAACCCTGGGAAACCAGGTAGATAGAGAAAAGGACTACCTAGCACCAACCACTGTCCGTCAGCTGATGGCCCAGCAAGAGCTGGACCGCATGAAGAAAGCTGGTGAGGGACTCAGCCTGCCTGGCCAGCAGCAACAGACTGCAGTGGACAACAATAATGCACTTCATGGCCTCAGCCTTCCCTCAGGCTACCCAGGGTTATCTGGCCTTCCGCCAGTGCTACTTCCTGGGGTCAATGGGCCATCATCACTTCCTGTTTTCCCACCCAACACACCTGGTGAGTTAGTATGACAGTGAAAAAAGTTAAATAGACTAGAAGCTTTATGAACTGAGCTTTATCATGCACTATTTTATTCTACTATACTACTGTTTATTCTGTATCACAGTGGTGTTTGTCAAAAGTCTTATTTTTTAAAACTATTTTAAAAATGGTGGGAGTTAGTGCATGCATAATGTCATCACCAGAGTTGAATTGCTAATTGATAATTCAGAGATTTTTTACAACAAATGTGTCTATATCATGACTTTTGTTTGTGTTGTTTGTTTTTCCCCTTACTGTAGGTTTGGTATATTTATATTATAATATATTGGCAGATTGAAATTATCATAAAGCGCATGTGACAGTTTTGATCCATAACAAAATCTTAACAAGTCTCAGCCAGTGACAAATTAAGCATCTTTATCTTGTCATGCAAACTAATTTCCATAGTGATTTGGGGTTGAATATTTAAATATTGAATATTTCCATATTTATATACCACTGTATTTCAGCTTTAGCGTCTCCCGGTGCTGGCATGCTTGGGTTCCCTACACCAGCCACCCCCTCTCCTGCCATGTCTCTCAGCACTACCCCAACCAAGACTCTTCTGCAGACTCCTCCTCCTCCTCCTCCACCTCCTCCTCCTCCTCCTGTTCCCTCCACACCTTTGGCAGCAGTAAATCATACAGAGCAGCAAGCTAAAGAGAGAGAGAGAGACAGCAGCAAGAAACCAGGGGATAAGCCACCTCAGATGAAGGTGAAGGAACGAGAGAATGAGAGCGGCTCACGCCCTGAGACCCCCAGCATGGCCAAGAAAAGGGAGAAACCATGTCCAGCTCCAGGGAAAGCAGGAAGCGAGACTCCGCTGGACACCACGCAGCTCCAGGCACTTCAGAATGCTCTTGCTACAGGTGATCCCACCTCTTTCCTGGGAGGGCAGTTCCTGCCATACTTTTTGCCTGGATTTCCCAACTGCTTCTCCCCCCAGCTTCCTCGAGGGGTCCAAACAGGGGGCTACTTCCCACCACTGTGTGGAATGGAGAGCCTGTTTCCATACGGCCCAGCAGCAGTCCCACAAGCTGCCATGGCTGCTGGCCTCTCCCCAACCGCTCTCCTGCAGCAGTACCAGCAGTCTCTCCAGGATTCACTGCAGAAGCAACAACAACAGCAGCAGAAACAACTCGAGCAGCAGCAGAAACAACAGCAGCAGCAGCAGAAACCAACCCCTGTGAAGACACCCCAGAGCATACAGAGCACCACCACCAACTCCTTCAAACCAAAAGAAGCTATAGATGCTAAGGATGACACCAACAAAGGCTCTTCAACAGAAAGCACAAAAGAAGAACCGAAAACAGATACCAAAAGTACCATGGATTTTCCAGACGCTTTTATTGTACCGTCCGTCAAGCATGAGTTTATATGCAGGAAGTGCCAGATGATTTTTGCTGATGAAGATTCAGTGGTGCGTCATCAGAAGTCCTTCTGTTACTTCGGACATCCTTTTACTGACCCGCAAGAGACAGTGCTTCGAAAGGCAGTGAGCAACTACACTTGTGTTGCCTGCAATGTGGTTGTTAACGGGAATGAAGCACTTGGCCAACACCTTCAGTCGAGCTTGCACAAAGAGAAAACAATCAAACAAGCAATGAGAAATGCCAAAGAGCATACTAGATTATTACCTCACTCTGTCTGCTCCCCTACTCCTAACACCACATCTACCTCGCAGTCTGCAGCTTCTTCTAATAACACCTTTCCTCATCTCTCTCACTTGTCCATGAAGTCCTGGCCAAATGTCCTGTTCCAGGCCACCACAGCCCGGAAAGCTGCTTCCTCCTCCCCGTCTGCCTCTCCTCCTCCCCCCCTCTCCTCACCTTCAACGGTTACCTCAACTTCCTGCAGCACCTCAGGGGTTCCAACCTCACTACCCACCGAGAGTTGTTCAGATGAGTCTGACAATGAGCTAAGCCAGAAGCTGGATGACTTAGATAACGCGTTGGAAGTCAAGGCTAAGGCGGCCTCTGGCCTAGACGCGAGCTTCAGTAGTATCAGAATGGATATGTTCAGTGTGTAGGAGTGACAAAAGGATCCCTTGCTTAAAGAAAAAAATAAGACTTTTTAAACTGCAGTTCCAAAGTTTCTCTTAACCCAAAAAATTACAGTACCAAATGATTGACTCAGGATTGTTTTTCCCATATTGATATGCTGGCAAGATATTGATTGATTTTTGTTATGGACAGAACTGTTGCAGATGCTTGACTGAGCTTATATTGTATACAAAAACATGGAGTAGGAAAAAATCCCACAGGCTCCCTTGGGGGGGCTTGTTTCAAGCCAAAAACTCTCACGATAGCAAATTGCACCTCAGCTGGATTGTTTTCCAAATGCTAGCATGTACTGTATGGGATGACGATCCAGAACCCTCAAAGAGAATCTCTCTTAGTTTAGATAGGTGTAATTCAGTAGCTTTAAATTCTCAGGTCAGAACATAACATTTCTCATTTGTTAAAGCAGCAACAAGCCTGGGTACACTTGGCTTATAACCAAAACATGTCAAGCTTTATCGGACGCATTTCCTTGATGTGTATAGAGTACCAAGAGACAATATTACTGTTACAGTGGACGATGTGCATATCCTTTTAGTTTTGCCCTACAAAGACAGTATGGTTTTGCCACTGAGGGAATTTAGAATGGTGAAGTAAATGTGTATGATGCCCCTGTGTTTGCCAGTTTGTATTACAACAAGCTGTATCTATTTCCCACCCCCTTTTTTCTTGTAGTATATACTAATCTGTGCCAACTCTTACCCTCTCACTTTTACCTCTGCTCACACCCTTTTCTGAAGAGGTAATAACTCTAGTTTTGATAGACTCTCTCGGATTATGTGAATATAACATTTTTCATTTGTGAATTGCTGTACTGTTACGGTACCTGCTTGTGTCTGGACTATAGTGCACTTATTTTGTTTTTATTTGTCTTTTTATTATTTGATTAGGCCATTTGTTAATTTAATAGAATTTTTTTCTGTTTGTATGTATGTATGTTTGTGTTTTAATTATTATTTGTGTCTATTGCAGCAGCATATTGGTCCATATTTGTTACAGGATTGATGCCTAACAATCTAGAGACCTATTTAACAATTGGTGCATCCATGAAAGCAGTACTGTATACTTGAAACTGTTAAGGTACAAGTTGGTCACAATGTTAAAAAAGGTATGATCATTTGCTATACGTTTGCAAATATGCTGCTTTAAAAGGGGGACAACAGCATTTTTGTTGTATATTAAAACATTTTCATGTACTTGTAGGACTTAAAACAGTGTTACACCTATACGCAGCCATTTAGTGCATAGGTTGACGTCCTCCCATCAGTTCTCTGGGCACTTCTGATGATCTACAGTTAAAGTCGACATTTTAATTTTCCACATTTAGTGATTTCAACATTGCAAAGTATTACCTTACAAAGTTTTGCTGCTACTGTGTAATGTTATTTTGCTTGCCATAAATTCTCTCAACTTTCTACCAGACATAATACTGATCCATTAATTGCTTTGCTTTGCTATTTTTTATTTTATATTATTTTGTTATTTTGCTGTGGAACTAAGAATGTGAAAGCTGTCAAAGGGTGTTCAATTTTTTACGAATCACTTTCTAGTTTGGTAATTGAAACCAATGTGATTCATTCCAAAGTAACAGAAGGCTATTTGTATGAAAGAAAAAGGCTTGTGAACAAAGAAAGCTAAGCTGTTGTACATATTCGTAGTTGGCTGTGCATGGTACAAATTTATTAATATGAAGAAATGCAAAAATGTATTGCTTTTGGTATTTCCTATTCTGAGATGAGCAAGTAGCATGTAATGCAACTGTTTGACAGGTTAAATCAAATCATGCTTAGTTATTGTTTCAAACAATGAAATCAAGTAACATTTCCTCTTATGTTTTATTATTGTAAAGGTGTTTTTTTTTTCAAAGTTTTAAAGCAAAATGTCAGTTTTTAATTTTCTGCGTGAGCTTTTTAAATGTCATTATTTGGATTTTTAGTATTTTAACATTTACTTTAATCCTGAAGACACTTTTCGATTGTGTTTCATAAGAGACATCCTGGCCTCCCAAGGTGCAATTCTGCCATTGTACAAACATGAGCGACTGTCCTGATTCCAAAGGCTTTCACAACTCTGGCTTTTTGCCTTTCCCCACTCTGTGGCTCAGCATTATAAGACTGAACTGTCAGCTAGCATCATGTGCTAAGATGCTAGCATCAGACAGGACGCTTTCCACACCAAGGACTGGTAAAAGCTAACAAACCAACAAAAAGGATGGTCCAACAATATAACTGTACATAGATATTGCAACTGCACAGCAGCCAAAAAGAAAAAAAAAAGAACTTTTTAAAAAAAATGGATGGATTGTGTCATGCTTATGGGGACAGCCTTCAAAAGGTTGAAATTGGAATTGTTCTTCTGGATGTCAAAGGGATTTTCATGGCGCAATCATATCCTACACAATATGTACTCTTCAACATCTGGGTTACATAGGAAATGCACCCTGAGGTTTTAATAAGAAGAAGCCCCTATGGCTAAAACTTTAAATAAACTAAACCAAAAATGTTATTGATGTTTTATATATAGAGAGTAGTCGCATTAGTTTTTGTTACTGTACTGTTTGAGGTCTCAACTGTACCGTATCACGGTAATAACATGGTTTTGAAACCTTTTTTTTATTTTGTCACAGACCTGTTGTCATAGTTGAAATGACGTTTATTGTAGATGGTATTTGAACAACTTCTGGAAATAGTTCATCAAGTATGTTTGTTGCTCATTGTTGTGATACATTAAAAACTGTATCTGCAAACCAGTTTGGTCTCATCAAATATTATTTATTACGAATTCACTCTGTCATTTTCTAACATTCTTATCATGAAGTTTGTTTGTGTTTCACACACCTGATTCATAGTTTTTTGCATTTAACTCAAAGTTATACACAAATTATTATAATCTCATGTTGTTATGAAGCATCAAGCACAAAACACTTAAAATCTTTGTGTCCATAAATGTTCTCTTTATGTCATTATTAGTGCTGCAACTAATGATTATTTCCATTATCAAGTAATCTGTCAGTTATTTTCTCAATTAATTGATTAGTTGTTTGGTTCATAAAATTGATCACTGTCTCCACAACCCCAAAGTGATGTCCTCAAATGTCTTGTTTTGTCCATAACCCAAAGATACTCAGTTTAATGTCAAATAGGACATGAGACTTTGGACATTTTTTCCTCAAAAAAGCTCAGTGATTAACTGATTAACAAAGTACTTGCCGATTAATAGTTGATAGTTGACAACTAATCAATTAATCAAGGAATTGTTGCAGCTCTAGTCATTATATTACAAGTTTATATATATTGTGTATTTTGTCATATTATTTTACAAAGTTATATTATGTTTTGATTGGCATATGTTTAAATATTCTGACACTGTACATGGAATGTATAGGTGTTTCAACCACTGTAAATAACAGTTTTATTAGCGTATCTGAAGCGCTA
Source organism: Lutjanus campechanus (assembly GCA_027495735.1). Lineage (NCBI taxonomy): Eukaryota > Metazoa > Chordata > Actinopteri > Lutjaniformes > Lutjanidae > Lutjanus > Lutjanus campechanus. Next base: position 10,609 of record JAJHUR010091867.1, on the reverse strand, counting down.
GATGAGTTTAAAGTTTAGTCCATACCATATATTCAGCATTTTTTTTAAAGGACCAGGGTGTAGGATTTAGTGGCATCAAGCAGTAAATGTGAAGATTGCAAACCTTGCATCTCACCCTCCCCTTCCAAGCAAAATTCTCACAAAAGCAAAGGGCCGTACATAGAACCGATGTTTTCCATGTTGGGATACTGTAGAAAAATGATGGTTCAACAGAGTCGGCTCTGTGGAAGATGACCCACACCCTCTGTAGATAACAACTCTTTTTAAGGTAACGAAAACATGATGATTCTTATTTTCAGGTGAAACATACTTATGAATATTATACAACATTTCTGTCATGTTCTGCCAATGAATCTTACACCCTGGACCTTTAGATGTAGTTTCCATATGACACTTTAAATTAAGGCACATCTTTTGCCAAAACTGTCAAGTATTTATGTCATTACTGGTAACAAAATATGTATTGTGTCGACACCCCTGTAATAATTGTCATTCCAGTCCCTGACAGGCTAAAATTCTAAATCATATAATGGGTATTTCCCGTCATTATGCTATTTGTGGTAATCTGACTCTAAGCAGATGCAGGGGATTATGTTTGGAAGTGTCTGCTAATCTGGATCTGATCAGGTGCAGCTCTAGACCCCTCCCATTAAAAAGGGACAAGTCCACAATAATATATCATAACCATGGAAAACAGATGTACAGCCACAGCAGAGAGCAGAGAACATGTTATTACCTTAAATTGGTCAGGTTGATCATCTTATTACAGGTATGTAAACTGAAGCACAGCACCACATTTTAAACGTAGATTTTTCACCCTATAGATAGATGAGAAATCGTGTTTTGTGCCGCTGACTTTAACACTGCTTTTAAAATTCTATTAAGAAGCAAAATGCACGCCTGTGTGAGACAGAAGGGTGACGTTTTAGATCTGAGGTCAACAGATGCTGTCACATTAAAAATTGCACCTCAGGAACACCTCGACACAATACATCACACCCTGCCAGCGAGACGTGTCCGCCACCAGTGTCAGGGTCACGGAGAAAGCCGACATTCACAAGTCGTTAAATCCACCTAATGAAATTTCACAAGGGCAGCAAAAATGAAGGGGAAGATGAGGATCTTTTCACTTGGGCAGAATCGGCTGTGGCCTTTATTGTTTCGCTTAACACACTTCAGTGTGCAGAGAAACAGCCGCGACATGTAAAAGCCTCAAAAACAGCTTTTTTTCTCCCCCCTTCTGACTTCACCCCTCGCCCTTGACGAATGTGCTCGGCTCACAGGGTGCAACTGTTCTGCTGAATGGCCCTTTCCTGTTGCTCACCCTTAAAGCGCAGGCGGTTGCCGAGGTAGGGCTCCCCCCCGCCATATTATGGGATTGAATTGCATTTGACCTTTGTGGAGAACAATGGCTGAAGGCCTTTCAATTTTTTGGCCTTCTCAGCGCCTAGAAGAAGGACCTCTTTACTCTGTGTTTTCACTGTGGTCTGCCAGTAATTCACAAGCAGGATGACAACGTGATCTATGCTCAGTAAATGCGTGCGTGTGTGTGTGTGTTTATGTACACAACGGGATACACAAGTGAATTATTGGCCAGTTCTGACGTATATCTACTGAAATTACCGTTTATAGGTCAAACAAAATAAAAACCTTAAAAAAGAACCACTTTGATGTGACTGTATTTTGGGGGCCACCCAATTTTGCTACCTAACTGCACTGTCCTAGAATAAAAAGACCCTCTGAAGAGAAGAGTAGTTCATAGCAGTTCAGACACAGCTTTTGCTAAAGAGGCCGCAGCAGTGAGCGGTCTTGCCCTGAATACACGATAAAAGGTTTACTGTAAATTCTAAATGGCGTTTTCTGCAACCCATACATCACTCATGACCATTAGGTTCCACCCTCACTGCACAGTGCACCCTTCCAGCCACAGCTTTCCAGATGATACAGTACAGAGGCTGCAGTTCAGGCAGATCTGCCTTTGAATAGCCTGCAGCCAATGGATTTTCTCTGGATAATACAATGTTTGGGACAGAGAGGCAGGGATTAGTCCAGACGGATACATCCACCACCCCCCACATGCCCAATCTAATTAGACTGGAATCAGTTTAAGATGAAAGCAAGCCCTAGCATCACCGCACTAAATACTGGAATTAGTATTCCCCGCATGGGAATTTAATGACGGAGACTGAAAATCCAATCACATTCACTCCCAGTTTAGCCCCTCATGCATTGGGCCTGGACAATGACGAAACGAAAGAACAACAACAATGATTTGTCTGTCAATAGATATTGACCAACATCACATCTGAGGCCACTCGCGTATTGGCGTTACTATGTTGTCATCATTTAACGAGGATAAACAGCTCATAATCAGATATTTAGACAGTCTGTTCCTGATGTAAACCTTTGTCACATTCAGACTCGTTCATGGGCTGTGAATAAAAACAGGAGTACTCGCTTAGAAATAAGGGTTCTACAACGGTTCTTCCTGAAGGGCTGAGATTCTAAAAAGAACAATTTGCTTCTGAGGAATCCCTTTTTAAAGGGTCTGTCAAGGGTTCTTGGTAAGATTCATCAAAGAACCCTTTTTGGAAGATAGAGTTCTTTAAGGATTGCTCAGGTCCTTAAAGAACTCCTGTCAAGGGTTTGTCAAGGATTCTTTGTACCATAATATAAGAGGGTTCTTGGTAGAACCCAGCCAGTGGGTTCTTGACAAAACCCTTGTAATAGAACCCTGTCGTGTAAGCACTCTTAGAACGTAGGAAGGTTCTGGATACATACCTAGAAAGGGTTCTGGGTGGAGCCATTACACCATAGATGGGTTCTCTGTAGAACCCCTGAGTGTTTTCTAGATAGCATCATCAGCATATAAAAGGGTTCTCAGCAGATCCTCATGGGTGGGTTCTATTTAAAATCCTTAGAACATTTTAATACTCCAAGAATTTTAAATTCTCCTTCTGTATGTAGTCCCCAGAGAGGGTAGAACATCTCATAGGGGGTTCTGAGTACAACCTTTCACAGATGGTTCTAGATATAACCCTTTATGTTCGGTCCATGTGGAACTCAAGCCAAAGAACCCTTTGTGTGTCTCGTTAGAACCTTTATTACTGAGAGTGTAGGAATGAGGGCAAAGCATTTTTGAAGAAAAACACACTCCTAGTCTTGTGTTTCTGTTTATTTATAATACTTTGAAGTACGTGCAGATACACCCATGCTTCACTCCTCTCTGTTGTGTTTTGGCCCTCCAAAAAAGTTAACCTGATTTGTGGAAAAAGAGGGACTTTGCCTGTCCTCGATCATTTGTTCTTCTAACTTAGAAGGCTGCATTTGCACACAGAATCCTTTAACAGCGATTGGTGAAGTTAGTTATTAATCAGCGCCTTACATCAAAGCCCTGATTGCTGCATAGGAATTGAAACTGTCAAATTATTGCTATCAGGCAGACAGCATCAGATCCTTTTTAGTTTCTATTATCTTACAGACTTTGAGCCCACATTCGCTGATAAAACAGAACACATTTTGCAGCACACATTCATATGAAACATCCTCACAGTCTCTTGACTTTATCTTGCCCTTATTATTATTATTTCCCTATCTAAGTATATGCAGTCAAGGGAACTCTATTTTAAAACTGCTAAAATGCGAGCCATATTTCAGCGTCAGGTTGGTGATTAACTGCACGGACCGGAAATAACTCCGGCACCTGGGCTCCATCCGCCACACAATATCTCCTACACCTGCGATTCATCCACCAAAGCATTACACCTGAGAAATCAGGAAACCATTGTCCCCCGTGCACAAATACTCAACATGAAATCTTATTATTTATTGCTGGCTGTATTTGGAGATGTGCACCAAAACAGAACCTGTTGTTTTTCTGCTAACAGGTGTAATGCAACTTTCCAACTCAGCCAGCAACTGATTCTGCAAAACTTTGCTACTTTTTACCCCCAGGAGGAAATTCAGTGTGCTTTTTTAGCAAATGAGGAGATAAATTTTGTTTGCGCAGTTGGCAGCACTGCATCAGTGGGGAAGAGGACACAGCATTAGGCAACAAAAGGCACAATACTTGTTGTGATGCATCCTTTAAGATGGGAAATAAACATTAACAGCATTTTTCTGTGGATTTACCCAGGTGTCAACAAAGGCCACACAGAAACTAACATATGAAAAAGGCAATCTAATTTTTTTTCTATATATCTTTCTTTTGGCCTTCCTGCTTTTAGTGTTTACTGCTGCAATACCTCATTTCTGAGGTACAAAAGGAAAGAAAGAAGGTGAGGAAAATGGAGGGGGCAGGAGTACACCTGCCTTATTATTGCCTTGTGGATGAAGGATACAATCACTGCTGGCATTTCTACAAGACACACAGCCAACTAACACGTATTTTAAAGTGAAAGAGGAGGAGGAGGAGGTGTGAGGGAGAAAGGGAGGCAGGCCCGAGAGAAAAAGGAAAAAGAGACGCAGACAGACGGGCCAACAGGCTGACAGAGACTGAGTGTCAGGGACAGAGAGAAAGAGAAAAGGAAAGAAAGAAAGAAAGTAGGTGATATAGACAGCAAAATGAGCAAGTGATAGAAGTGAAGTGAGAGTGAGAGCAGGAGAGAAAGAAAAAGGAGGGGCGACCTGAGAGAAATCAAACATGGGCTCTGTGCAACAGAGGTACGTCGGCAAACGAGCATGTTATGGCAGCCCGCTGGGACTTCCCCGGCAGATCGTTTGTGCTGTTTCCCAATCTGTTCTGAGGAGCGGCACAGCCCCACATGGGGACGTGTGAAGGCGTCAAGATGGGATTGCTTAAGACAGATGAAACAAGGTGTTTTTTGATGCCATCTCGAGCGGACAAAAGCCTGATTTCCTGTTTTGCCTGTGACACAAAGGGTGCTGTGTAGTTTGTTGAACAGTTCAAGGCTTTTTGTTGTCAGGGCTGTAAATAACTAAACACACGAGAGGTGAAGTTACAGAGGTTCTGGATCCACATGCCAAAAACTGAAAAATATGTGGCACATTTTCCCTTTTTTTTTTTGGCATTTATAATGCCTAACACCTGTAACAAACAAACAGTATTACAGTTCTCTCAGTTTCACTTTTTTTTTTACTGTACACTAATAAGACTAACAAGCTGTACTTTGAATCAAATTAGACAAAAACTAGAAATAATATGTTCTTTAATAGTCAGCAAAAACTGGAAAATAATACGTGGTTGCCAAGACCGATGCTTTTAAAACGGGGGAAGTAGCAAATATGTGATGTCACTTCAGTTTACAGTACAATGCACTTCTGTTGTGATGTGTCCCTATTTACCATCTAGTTAAGCCTAATAAGGGTCTGATAAATAGTCTAAAACTTCCTAATAAAGAAGATATTTGTACTTATTATCTAATTTGATACAAAGTACGGCTTGTTAGGTCTTATTAGTGTACCATTTGATGTATGATGTCTAATTAGGATATAGTTGTGTTTGTTTACTGTCTAATGAAGAACGTATGATTTCTACTTCTTGTCTAATTTGATACAAAGTACAGCTTGTTATGTTTTTAGTAATGTACTGCAAAATGCAATCATTGTCTCATCCGTTCCTTACATATTTTCCTTCAGTGTGAAAACAACCTGTAAAGTGAATATCCTGGCACACACCCATTTAACTCTGGACAGCCGCAGCTTTCTTTACATTCACAGGACCCCTGGAACAATACCATAGTAACAGAGATCAAAGTGTCAGGCTGCGTAATATTGCTTTACATTTTAAAGGGCGCTGAGCAGCCGGGCTAAGGTTTTACAAGGCGTGCTGAGTCGTTGGGGAAATAAGGGAGCAATGGAGGAGGGAATGAAGGAATTTTAGGGGGTGATGGGATATGTCTCACTCTTTGTTCACGTACACACACACCCACACACACACACGCTCCCAAACTGAAATCATACCATGTGCAGCGGAAGAGCAGGCGGTGAGGAAATAGAAGCTAAATATAAAGTGACACACTGCATTCCCCAGGTCATTCGCAGGCCCTGCACCAAATCACAATGCTCCACAGCTCGTCGTTTATCACACACACAAGCCTCACGGAGAAAATTATAAAGCAGCCACATAAGCATGCCTTGTAATTTATAGAATCACTGATGAAGGGATGAGGAGAAGCATTGACATCAAATTGGCTCAGATGCTGGGCATTCTTACGGTCCTCTTTGCGCATCAACTCAGCATCCTGGCAGGGACATTTGTAACAAAAAGCTTTTTTAATGTTTAAATGAAAATTTTAATGAGGCCCTGTGTTGCTTTTCCTTTTGAGTCTTTAAGAGCCCTCTAAATCATTAAAACTTGCTCTTTCTTTGATTTCAAGGTCATTTGAAGAAATAAGGCAGCCTTAAGTGGCCCTCGGACCAAAAGTGGCCTATATGCCAAAGACCGCAAATGAATGTAGCCTAATGCTTTTTAATTTGCATTCATCTTTAAAAACACAGAAGAGCCATCTCTAAGTTATAATAGGCTGAGATGGCAGTTGGAGGCCCTCTAGTCATTAGTAGCAATGCAGCTCCTCTAAAATGAAGGCCTTTCTCATCTTGTTTTAACTTAAGCCCATTACTACAAAGATACATTAGGCTGCTGTCCATCGCCTATTTGTCTGCATACAATATATTCCCGTCTGGCTATGTCTGTGCTCGCGCATGGATTCACCTCCTTTTTCCTTCCCATGAGCGCATAAAACACATGCAACACGGCTTTTCAGCAGCAAACACATGCATGAAAACAAAAGATGCCAGAGACGGGGGCCTTAGGAGGAGACGACATGCATTGTTTGTTTAATCACGTGTTATGAGATGACTCTGTAATTATGTTGTCATCTGCCCGCTTCAACACGGCAAAAACTGGGCCGCCACAGCATGCCTTGCTCCTCGCTCATAATTCCACACTTCAAGCTTTAACGGTCAAAAGCGAGAAAATGTCGCTTTTTTTTTCTCCCAGTCTTTCATCTTTATTCCTTTTTCCTATTACAAACACCACTGTAGAGACTGAAACTGTGCTTTTTTTTGGAGCAATCACATAAAGCCTGTTTGACAGGCTCTATGTGTCAACTCCTACTGCATATGAGTGTAGGGCAACAGATTTTATGTACTATATTGAACTGATGAGACAGCAAATAACAGTGTGTCCTATTAAACACAGCAAGACGGGTCTTTCTTACTTTCTCTCATTCTCTCCATCCTTCCCTTTCAATTTTCCTCCATGCTTCCTTCCCTCCTCTGTTCTATTTCCTCACAATTCTTTTCCCTCCTTCTTTATCTTCCTCTAGTCTGTGTGTGTGTGTGTGTGCATGTGTGTTTCCCCCCTTTTCTCTCCCTGTGCGAGGATAGGTGGTGTGTGTCTGTGAAAAACTGAACATCTCCAGTGAAATTGGTTTTCTGTGGAGAAACTGATGGATCACTCTGTGTTCCTGACAGGAGTAGGGGATTGTTTATGCCATACGGACAAATACATGTATACACACACACATACAAACACACACACACACACACACACACACACACACACACACACACACACATATGCAGGGGTGAGAGGACAAGGGGATTGTTTATGCTGAAGCAGAATTATTTTTTATGAGCTGTAGATTGCTGTTTATGGGAAAATACACTTTTAAGCTGCGAGAGATGTAATCTAGATTGTAGCATTCCCAACAATGAATTATGGTTTTGGAGGCAACAGCTGCTGCTGCAGCCTTCCCTCTCAACCATTTCTTCAGCACACACACACACACACACAAATACACAGATTAGTAGCAAAATGTTGCTGCTTTTAAAAACAAATGACTTCATATGCCTGGCAAATCAGCCACATCCATACACACACACAAACACGCACAGATCACAAACATCTGTGAACTAGTAAATGGCGTTGACATGCAGCTGATCTGCATTTGTAAATTTTCCTGCTATGACACACAAGCAGAAAAAGAAACACTTTACAATTAGGGTACAAATCATATACTTAAAGGTAGAATCAGTAGGATCTGTCAGTTGTTGTCTGTAAACCCACCAAAAAGATAGTTGATTGTTGACTGTCATTTCCAGGATGTCAAATATCTTAATTTTGTGCTGGTAAAGCATCTGGAGCAGAGCAAAATAATGAGAAAATTAGAAGGTACAGACAGAGAAAGGGGTCTTTGCAGATGCAGGTGATGCCACACACCTCTGGTGGGTCGTGGGTGATGATTTAGAGAGATTATTTTTGTATGAGTCTATACTTTTTTTTTTTTTTTTTTGAGAAAATAGTTTGCCTTTAAGTAATGCTCAACTAATGCATGACTCATGACCCAGGATGAATCATGCAGGATGAATTCCTGTTGCACTAGGAATGTTAAGTCACATTGGCTTCATACATTAATTGATATGCAATCAACTGGATTCCAGTTACATAAAAGTTCATTCCAGATCCATGTATTTAATCAGCCTCTCTGAAAGCAGAACAGCACCTGTTCTCATAGAAATATGAGGCTCTGTCTTTAATCAAACTGGTCATCAGATCCAAATATCAAAGTAACACTTTATAACAAGAGTACAAATCGTATACTCAAATAAAGCTTAACTAAAGCATGATGTATGATGATTTAATGCAAGAATTAATGGATGATGTATCATGAATTCCTGTTTCTTATCATTAACAAATGATAAAGTCAGTATGACTGTATGTGATTAGTTCACACTTAATAGATCATCAGATAAGGAATGTTAATTTACAGTTACTTCATGCATTAATTGATACGCATCAAATTAGATAGAAATTCAGTTAGATAAAAGTTTAACACTTTATAGTAAGGGTACATCATTTATCTTGAATTCATACGTGACTCCATGCATGAAAAAGTGTGAATTTATTCATGTAGTACTTCATGAACTATCAGGAATGGATATAAATGAACAGTATCTCATGCATGACTCTATGCAAGAACAATATCTTCGTTAATGCAGCACCTAAGGTATTTCAATCATTATGAACTCTGAGTTGATAATGATGTAAATAGGTTCTTCATAGGTAATCTGCAGTTAAAAAGACATTGCAAAAACCTGACCTGTCACATGCAGTGCACATGCATTCTGCTGAATTCCAAGTGTTGTAATCGCGATTAACTAAGTATTACTTATTCATGACTTCATCACGTTTGAGGCCCTTTAGCCATTATGTATTTGGAAACAATACAAATGCAAATTGGTATCATGTATCCATATTCAACAAATGGTTAATACATGGGATTTCACAATTTAGCCACTAGTTATATGTTATTCATCAAAAACAGACAAGTCACCACTTTTTTTTTAACGTGACAAAATCATGATAAATAATGCTTAGTTAATTGTGATTACTAAGCTTACTGAGCAGAATTCATGTGCACTGTAGTGATTTGTATGTTCAGATATTTTGCTCTGTCCCTTTAACTAGAGTTTTACCCATAAAGAAGACATGAACATTATCAATAACTCAGAATTGTTCTTTTATTAAGTCATGTATGACATACTATTAATTCTTGTACATTCCTGATAATTCATGAAGTACTACATGCATAAATTCAGGACTTTTCCTACATGAAGTCATGTATGAATTCATGACAACTCATGTGTCTTTACCATAAAATGTTACCCATAAAAGCTTATTTATGTAACTGTATTTATGTTTATTATATAACGTTGCCATCTGACAACCAGTTTGATAAAAAGAATAAAATAAAAATCTTACTGTTCTGCTTTCAGAGAGGTTGATCAAATACATGGGTCTTAAATAAACTTTCATGTAACTGGAATCCAGCTAATTTAATCACATATCAATTAATGTGTGAAGAAACTGTGAATTAACATCACTTAACCAGTGATCTATTAAGTGTGACCTAATCACATAAAGTCACAGTAACTTTATCATTTATTAGTGGTGAGCAACAGGAGTTCATGATACATCATGCATGGATTCATGCATTAAATTATCATATGCCATGCATTTTTAAGGGCCCAGTGTATAAGATTTATGGGGATTTATAGGCAGAATATGGCAGAAATTGAATGAATTGATTGTTTTCATTAGTGTTTAATCACCTTTGTTATCTTAGAATGAGTGGGTTATGTCTACAGAGAAAATGTGAGTTGACTGAACTTTGTTAAAAAAAAATTAGTCCAGAGTTGTCTAATTTGATGAGTTGAGTGAACTTACAGCCATGCATTTTTCCAACTCATCATTTCAAGTGTTCTCGAAGTGCTCTGAAAACCCAAATTTGAAAATTTTAAATTGAATTAACTTGACTGACTAATAAAATGTATATATTTACATTAAGTGAATAAGAGAAGTTTACCTGATTCCACTTAATTCCTGTATGCTGTTTAACAGTGTATGGATGTAAATAGTTCTGTGCCAGAATGTGTCTGTGTTCATCTAATGTGAATATGCACTGTTTCAAAAAGTTAAACAAAGGATTTATTTCCATTTTCATCCAATTTTATTATCACCTTTTCTTTATCATCATATAACCTCTATTACAAGAAGTGAGAAATAATTCCATTGCCAGCATTCTCTGTCTCCTCCTCCTCTTCCTCCTCCTCCTCCTCCTCCTCCTCCTCCTCCTCCTCCTCC
>JAJHUR010091866.1:0-11070 GCA_027495735.1 Lutjanus campechanus | reverse complement strand
CATCATTTTCCACAATACTTGACACATTTAGTCTGCTTTCACACTTACTGCAGCAACAAAACGAGTGTAGACATACAGTAGTTTAATGATCTCATCACAGGTCTGTAAATAAGGAAGAAAACCCCATTAGCTCATATTGAAAGGAAAAAAAATATCCAAGGCTAAAAGTCTGAAAATGTCAAAGAAAATGCATGAACTATTCATGTATTTTTAATGCTTTTACTGTATGCAGACCAAACTGACTGATGTGCATTTTGCTTGGGTTAAAATTACACCTCGTACAGACTCGATCCTCTGTGAGTAGAAAATATTGAATGTAATAAATAACATCTCAGTTTTGTTGTTTTCAGATCAAACCATTCTTGTGATCACAATATCTCAAGAATGTCTGGTGGGAATTTCTTGGCGCAAATGACCAACTGGATTCAAGGATGAACTGAGAATGCACTCTTCTGGTTTTGCTCTTCTTACAGTGACAGTTAAAGTTGCACTGAAAATGTATACGGTAACGATTTATCATTTTAAACCACTGATGCTGTGGTGAAGTATCAAAAATACATACTGACATCATGAAGTAACAACAAGTCCTCTAACCTATGCAACAAAATAGATTTAGCCTTCAAAACGCATCACCAAAGCTGCCGTCAGTGTAGCTCAATACTCTTGAACATTTTCACATATAAAATATTTCAGTCATTACTGGTAGATTATGCTATAAATGTTGAATTTTCCTGATGGCAGTTTAACAACAAACAGGCAAAAAATTAAAAGTGAAAACTGGACTTAATAGATGTTGGAAAAAAAACTTTTACACACTGAGTCTATTAGAGTTCAATGTGATAAAAGGCTTCTGTAGTTAAGTGCAAGTACAGCAAACGGAGGGCTGGTCTACGGAGAACACATTGAGGAAGAATCTATCAGGAGCCTTCGTTTTTACTCAGTGAGGCTCCTCCGATTGTGGAGTTTAGTTTTTAGCAGCTCTCTAACGCTCCTCCCTGTTTCACAAAACCAGGAATTTGACACCATTGATTACAGAACATTCGATTAACCTGGATTTTATTCTAACAATATTTCTGTGGCCTAATACACTGTAGCCTTTGGAGTTTCAATAACAGCTCCCCCCTACGGTCATTGCACTTGCGCCGAATATTTTGCCTCACCAATATTTTTGAGGTTTAAGGTCTTTAATACCATGTTACACATATCAATATAAGGAAAAATATTTCCACAGATGAAAAAGGTATTTTTATTAAAAAAGAGAGGCTTCTGTAGTACCGGTGGAATTTGTGATGTGGAAATGTGAGAATTGTTGTTGCTGACAACACATAATGTTACCCGGAGTGAATGCGTGACCAGCCTTCATTTGTATGTGTGTCACCCTGGCCTTTATTGAATACCAGCTTTTATGTGATAATTCACTGTAGTCAATAAAGGTATCGACTGTAGTTCCCCTTGCATTTTTTAAAATCTTGATCCCAACTTCAAAGACAAAAAAAAATCAAATTGGCACCAGTGCATCAGAGTATTATGCTTGTTATGCTTCTGGTTTGTCTACAAATACAGTGTGGTGAAAGCCACAATGGACTGAAAGACAAAAAAAGAAAAAAAGAATCATGCACAGCAACTCACTCTGAAGTGACAAAAAGTCCAGGCAGAAACATGTAACTGTGTGCCACCTACACACTTTGATTGACAGCTGATCTCTGGTAAATGTAGTGCAAGAAAACTACAGCAAAACAGTAATGAGCACTTAGCAGCACATGTGGAAACCAAGACCACACATCCCCGCCCCCACAAAAAAAAAAAAGAAAGAAAAAAAAAAGGGGAAGGTTCTTGAGGATTACGGCGTTAAGGTTTCCAGTGCAGGTTCCAGATTTAGTCTCTCTGTGGAGCCGGGCTCATTAAAACATGCCAGTGCTGCTGTCATATGAGATAATACCTGAAATAAACCTGAGTCTGTGACCCATTTTATTATACGTGTTACCTGTGGACATTTGAGATACACACACACATGCACACAAATGTAGACACACATGTACACTGTCAGTTATGCAACATTTTCTCCCTACACAAACACAGCCAGTCTGCAAAAATGTACAGAACAAAACAGCACATTTCTGCTCTCACACACTGTATACACACAGGTTAACACTAATTCTCACGCTCTCCCTCCCTTTGTTGCACACACCCTCACAATCACACGCACAAATATACACGCACACCTAACAGTCACCCTGTTTGGTAAGGCGCCGCACTGTGCTGGGAGCTGTCGCCGACCAGTCTGATTGGACGATTTGTTGTCACACAGAAGTGTGACTGGTTGACAGATCGACAGACTTATGACAAGCCTGCGAGACATGGTGAGACACACACACACACACACACACACACACACACACACAGGTGATGTAAGATGGAAAGGGAAAAAATAAGCCGAGTGAAAGATTGAGGTAACAGTGAGGACAAAGAAGTATAAAGGGGAGAGTAAAAATTGAAGAAGGGAAAGAAGAAAAAATCCATAAAACAATCCTATAGGGAGACAAAAATCAAGAAAACAAGAGAAAATAGAGAAGGATGGAGACAGAGAGGACTGGAAAAGACAGTTCAAATAGGCATCATTTGAGTAAAACTGCTTTTTTTCCCTCAGAAACACACCTGTCTGTGTTAATTACCGGAGTCGTTAAAATCCGTCATTAAAAATACTCATTTTTGAGTGCATTAAAGAAGTAATTATATCAAATGGATGTTGACAACTCTGGGTCATTCATTAAGCTCTTCAAATAAATGATCCATAAAAATTAAAAACGACACCAGTTACTGTCGCAGTTATCCCGGCGCTCACTGCTTCCACTTATTCAAAAGTCTTCCACAGTCACACACTAGAAAAGAAATCCTTTATTTGTATTCATTAGGTGGGTGAAGACATACAGAGGGCATTTAGTAAGACGCTATGCTGCTGCAGAGGTGGATAAAAAATGTTCAAAAATATTTAGGAAATATTAAAAGATTCATAATTACACACACAGAGCAGTGTATATATTGGCAGTAGTGTCTTATAAGGGAACTTTTCGAAATAATTAAAAATGAGGTACCCAGTGGAGGTCTTCAATGGTCCAAAATGTTGGTCCAAGTTTCACCTTCTGCATTTAATTTCTAACCAGTGTAATATCTGTGAATTGTCATTTAATAGCATAAATCTTTTAAAAAGTCAGCCTGACTCAGGTCACCAAGTCCGGTCTCAGTTCCTCCGAACTGACTGGATCGATGAACATCTCAACCACCCAGCATGACCTCAAGTAAAACTTGCAGAGAAGCTAAATAAATATATAAACAATGACACAAAAATTTTACTCAGAATGGTCTATCCCATGGATACTCAACCTGCGGTCCGTGAGGCAAATCTGGGCCCAGACAGGGTACCACAAGGCCCTGAGACCATTTCCTAATTCACAAAGAAAATAAACAGTTTGACACTGTTTTTCACAGGAAAGTGGATAAAGACCCCCCTTAAACTTCCACCCGTAGTAACACTTGATTTCTGCATACAGCTGACCTGCGGGGCTGCTGCGGTCAGATTGGAAAAAAATGATTGAGAGCAGCAAACGTGGAAAGGTCGCCACTGAAAACAGACTATTCAGTGAAAAACGGTGAGATGGATTTGTCTTTATTTCGCCATCTGAGTCATATGACACTGGGTTTAATATGCTAAACGAAAATTGCTGTATGCAAGGTTGCTAAAAATCAGGCAGCATAAGTGAGTCGAAACATGCTAGCTTCAGTGCGTTCCTTCCTGGTAGCATGGCAAGAAAACTTTTGCATTTTATCTGATAAATAATGTTATCATTCCTGTGATTTTGCATGGTCCCTGGGCAAAGCAAGTTGAGTATCCCTGGTCAGTCCTATTGGTCTTACTGTTGTTTGATGCCAAGTAAATAATGATGGGACCTGCCAGACTGTCATTAAATCAGACTTCTCAGCCATTAATTGACTACACTGGACACCAGTGAAGGTCACGTGAAGTTGAGGCCGGTCCCAAAATCAAAGAAACAAGAGTATAAAAATCCCTGATCAAGATGTGTGAGTGAGGTTAAAGATTAAAGCCTCCAGAAATTGGGTTTGAATTAGTAAAAATTAATACATGATATTGAAGTTGAGTGTCTAATTAAGCACCCGCAAAAATCTGAGTGAAAATAAATTTTCATAACCATTAGAAAACCTAGTTTAAAAACAAAACCAGCTCATTTTGCTGTTTACATCATTTCCCCAGACCGTGTGGGCAAGACGGATCACATTTTGGTTGACACGTCCCCCAGGAGAACCCACTTGGAAGCTAAGCAATTTACTGCTGTGGATGGCATCAGCAGCAAAACATGTTTTAGCCACCTAAAAAAAAAATTGTAACAGTTTAAGGGTATGCCATATTTGGAATATTTTCATCACTTTAATTTGCACTCAGACAGCCTTTTCCAAAAGGAAACTGAAGCCACCATCTGTGCTCTTTTCAAAGCTCCTTTGGCAAAACCTTACAGAACACAGGGGCTGGTAGGATACCAGCCTCGATTGGTCCATTTGTTTGTGTTATTGTGTTCAGATCTGAACTAATGTTACTTGCTGCCGAGGCAGTGACAGACCAGCAACACCCGTGTTCTGCAAGGTAAATTTACTGTTTTGGGTTTGGTGGCTTTGAAGAGAGCATAGATGGCAGCTGCAGTTCCCTGTCAGAAAAAATAAAGTGATTAAAAATATTCCGAATTCAGTCTTCACTTAAACTGATATTGATTAGAGGTGAAATTATTTTTTGTCAAAGGAGTCTTCAGTTCCCTGTCAAGCTGGCTCGGACTCAAAGAGGCAGATGAAGCGGGAGCAAAGAGGGTTTTGTTGCTTCCATTTGAGCGGGACAAGTGATGTAGATCTTTTATGACTGGTTCACAGAATTAATTGCGTCATTTTTGTAATAAATATCTGAGCATCATGTCCAATTCAAACCAAATATGAGGTAAATGTACAAAATCTTTGACAATATTTCAAATATGGATTGGATTTGGAATTTATGGATGCTTGCTGTTGTGTACATAAGACCCTAACGGGTTGATTCCACCAAGCGCGGTGGTTCTGATCCGGCCTCCGTATGGCTGCAAGCCCCACCAGCAGTGTTTCAGAAGCATTTCAGCAGTGGAGCGTTTCTGTCCTCCTGATTATGTTTACTTGTGAGGATTTTGTTGATTAGGTCCTCTTTCCTTGCTCTTCGCTCTTGCAGGCCACGTGGTTAAATAGTTTCTTTTCTGTTGTTTTTATAATCATGAGTCACATGGGGTCTTTTATTTTGAAAATTAACTGGATTCTCCCTGCCTTTTCTGTGTCTGACTTCCTGCCCATTCGAACTTTGAAGCGGAGCGGGGAGCTGCTTCTCGGATGTGTCAAGGCGCTGCTGGTAGAATCACAAGCATCAATCAGCTCTGGCTGATGTGGCGCACAAAGTCGCCACAAAGTATCAAAACTATTGATGTCACACAACCTTTCTCTCTCTCTCTCTCTCTCTCTCTCTCTCTCTCTCTCTCTCTCCTCCTCTCTCTTTCTCCTTCACACACCACACACACACACACACACACACACACACACACCCACACACCCAGCCACAGGGCATGAGTGGGAGTCTGGTCTGACTAAGCTGTCATAAATTTATCTGATTGAACGATTGGCTGTCAAACAGGGCTGTGATTAGCTGACAGGCCGTGATGACCTCATTAGACATTCCTTCCTGTCCAGAGGGGGAAATCCTTCCCAGAATTCATCACAGAATCCCGATATGCTCAGTGCACTGCTTAGGTATAGAGGTATGTACGATCTCCTCAACTGGAACTGCTACAGTACATGGCAGCAAACACTAAATACAGGGAATATACAGTTTACATACATTTTTACATTCTTACATTATGTAAATTATAGGTATAATACAATACAACCCTGCAGGTCAGGGAGCTAGCAGTCAGTGAGGCGTCAGGATGTTGACTCGTGACTTATGACTACATGCCAGTTGATCAGGAAAGGCTGAATCAATTACTGTCGAATCAGTTTAACATTTAACACTTCAACATGGCAGGGTCAAGTAGACCCACCCACAGAGCGTGCGCCCTGTTCCTGCAAGAATCTTTGAGTGTTGACCAGTAGGCGTCTCTTTCTGACTGCCTGCATTTATGGTTTCGGTCTGAGAAGTGTCTACTGCCAATTGATCCATTTGCAACATCCTGCGTTTTAAAATATACAGCAGTCCAGTCCTAGTCTGGACAGTATCTTTAAGTTAGATCATGTAAGGCTGAGTGCCCTACTTGGTTAGCTGTAGTATTTTGTGTATGGTACAGTATGAGCTGCAATTTTCTTTTGCACTGTTTTCTCCTATTTTCCTTTATTCTACATTAGCAGTGAGGTTTAATTAAGTCTTTTTGATTCATATTTAGTCAGAACTTTTTGTGTTTTGGCCATAGTATTAATTTACATAATTTTGTCATAATTTGTCATCATTCCACTTTTATGGTAGTAATGCATTATTTCAATTAAATGGTCCACTATGCAATTCTTATAATCACCTGAAAATAAGAACTGTTGTGTTTTTGTTAGTTTAGAATGAGCCGTTTGTGTTTACAGAGGGAGCAGCTCCTCTTCTGTGGAGGCCACCATGTTGCACCTCCATATTTCTACAGTAGCTCAGAACGGAACAGTTTTTCCCCAGATTTGCCTCCACTGTGGGTTCTCCTACACTCTTGGAAATAGGTTAATGCAGCACTTTCATATCCTGTCCAATGTCCCACATAGTGAGACCATTTCCCACACTGGCTCTAGTTTCCAAAAGGCACTGCAGGACAGACACATTTCTGCAGTCAGTTTTTATATCCACTGGCTGTGGAGAAAGCAGGGAAAGCTGTCATCACAGGGCTGTGTTTGATGTCAATCAAACTGCGCACACAGGGGTCAAGTGCAGGTTGACTTGTCACCATCTACTTTGCTACCCAAGGGGGGAGGGGGATGTGAGTCACCGCAAAGTCAAGCTAAGTGGACGGAGGCGGAAACTACCACAAAGAAAAACAACAACCAACACTGGGAGACTACTTATCCAGAGTCTATTGTGCGCTACTGAATAAACCAGAGGGCAAAACATAAAGAGGTGATAAGCTAAGGGGAAAAAAATAATAGCAAAATTTTAGACTACCTCTCTGCATTGGTAATGTGCCCCCCCACATCGTGCCACACAAACACATTCTTTGTCTGGTTTATTGGGATCTGCTCACCTTACCTGGAAAGGGAGAGTGAGGCAATGTGTTTGCAAACTGCTAGATGCCACTTAAATCCTACACGCTCATCCTTCAATTACAATTTAGTGTCCACACTTTGGTTTGGGGACCTGGGAGGGAACAAACTTTTAGCTTTTATGTTGCGTTCCTACCCCTTTTAGACCGTGGCGTGGCATAACACACACACTTAATGTTAAAGGGTCAAATGGGCAGAGTTAACTTGACAGGTTACCACTGAGAACATAACAGCATTGATATATTGCATGTCTGTGTGTGTGTGTGTGTGTGTGTGTGTGTGTGTGTGTGTGTGTGTGAGAGAGTACGTAATAACTAATGCTTGCGGCCTAGATGGGTGCAGAGCAGAGCAACTATTATAGAGTCATTCCTCAGCTCAAGGTTGGCAGGGCAGACACACACAAACACGCAAAACACACGGACACGGACACACACCAGAGAAGAATAAGTGATCACTTACTGTTGTGATTGTCCTGTCCCATCCCAAAGTCCTCATCACATCCTCTACCTGGCAAACTGTCACAAATACATGTGTGCATGCTTGGAAAAATTGTTTCAGAATCCAAAAAGTTGGTTCCCAGCTGGGAACAAAAACTAGCAGGTTTTTCTTGATATGAAGTGCCAACCATGATGACATCAGTGGGCATATTTTATGGTTTAGAAACCATAGTTACATAAGTTAGTTAGTTTACATAACATTTGTTTTGTTCTCTGTATCTCTTTATTATTAATGGTTGTTCCTTGTTTGTTTTCTGGACGAAAACAAACATCTTAAATAACAGAACAAAAGCTTACTTACTTACTTACTTAGGCCTTTGAGTTCCCATAGGAACATAGGCCATCGACAAAACTCCTCCATCCTCTCCAGTCCTGGGCCCTTCGCTCGAGATGTTGCCATGACAGCCCTTCTTTCTTCATCTCCTGCTCCGTATGAACAAAAGCTTGCTACTTATCAATGAAATTAGCCACCTTGCTGCTACCGTTTACTTCCATTGTGCATTGTGCAACACCCTCTGACACATTTAAAAAATGTTTTGGTAGGAGCACTTCCTGGAGTCAAAATGAGTCTGTTTGTGATGCTCTTTGGATAGGGACGCAAAAAATACACAAAAATCACAAATAAAATCCAAGGCGCTCTCTTTCAAAATAAAAACACACTCTGACACATTTTGGCATCATGTTTTCATCAGGGAGCCAAAAACCTCAAGCACATTCTTGATTACAATGATTCCACTCAAAACTGGTGAAAATGCCGGGTTGCTAGATTGCTAGCCAGGGAAACGGACAAATCTGCCAAGCTCATGGTTTCATTTGCTCTGGCAGATAACTCTGACCCCCCACCCGCTTCCACTCAGACTGAATTTCATCAGCTTTGGATCTGGCTGGGCCAATCACAACTGTTCATTTAAGATGGTTTTCATTCTATACGATGATTGACAGTGATTCCAGTGTCACTGGACCACATCTGGAATTCACATGTCAGATGTTTCTCTGCATTGATTGGTTATAGGTCTATCCAACTGTGTCCAGTCAGCAGGTTTGTCCATCATGCTGCCAAAATTCTGATACTGCATTGCCTATTTCTCACCTAAAATGTTTTCAGAAATAAGTACTATACCAGTGTGCTATTTAGCTGTAATACTACAAAAGGTTGTAACCAGGCGGATCTGTCCAACGACATTCAGAGGCATTTTGGTCTTTGTTTGTTGATAGCGTCCCTTCGAAATCAAAAGTGACCTGAGAGGTCTCAGACCAATTCACAAATGTGAATTAGTCTGGGGCCTCAGTTTCTAATTCAACTAATTCACATTTGCGAATTAGTCTGGCATTGCCTGGCAAATATAATACGCAAGTTCCAAGAAAGGAACTATTTCAAGAACTAGAGTTAATTTGGTGGACTGCAGTCTGGGTGCCTCACTCTTTCTTCAAGTTTGTCTGCAGGGGATCATTTTGTCAATATCTTCTTGGCCGTACGCCACAGCCAGGGCTTTTAAATGCTTTTTGACTCATTGCGCAAATGTGCTAATCTTTTTTTAGAGCTGTGCCCAAATATACCTCCCCCCGAACCTGTCCCTGAAACCTTGAAAGCTGATGCTTCGACCTTTGTGTACGTTATATAAAGTTTTTGAGGCAATTTTTGAAGACAGGAAGATAAGACGCTCTGAGTCATGCAGTTGAGCCTCATGGTTCCAGATGCCTTTGAAATCCAGGGCACTCATGTTTTCATTTACTCTGGTCAGTCAGCTTTGGATCCAGTAGGGCCAGTCACAACTGTTTATCAGATATTGGGCAGTTTCTATACGATAATTGACAGAGGAACGTCACCTGTCCAGATCTGAAAAGTCACGTCATTTAGCTGCTCTGATTGTTTGTTGGTCTATCCAATTGTGTCCAGTCAGCATAACCATTCAGTGCAAAACCTTAGGCTCCCGAAACACAGATCAAGTGGTCAACCTAGGCACTGCTGATCAAATATGGGTTAATGTTCTGTTACTACATTGCGTATTTCTCACCTTTCAGAAACATATTTTTGCGTACCATCTGGCTTTAATACAAGAACGACTCCAACCAGTTGGTTGGAAACGAAGCCTCCTTAAACTCACATCAAACTGTCCAGTTGTCCTAAAGTCACTTTTCTTGATGTGGTGACTAGGAATGTTAGCTTTACTGTTAGCTTTTATGCTGGGTCTTCAAGGGACTCCCTAAAAAGTTGGTATTTCAGCCTGGGACAGTGCCTTATGTCCTGCATCGCACAGAGTGTTGTGTGTCTGATGTGCATAATTGTTGGCTCACATTGAGTCACATCGTCACATTTTAGATAGTTTTACAAGTAGTAAAACCTTGGCCCAAAAAGTTGTTTATTAACCTAATCTTTACCTTAACCCCAAGATTAAACATATAAATGCCTGATTATAACTTCAAACAGAGATGATTTTATGTGATCATCGATTTATGTAGATACACATAGATTTTAAATCTTGGCACTGCGGGCATGACTGAAACTAGGACTCGACTTTCCTGCAGATTTTTAAGTGATTGTTGAACAGTTCTCAAAGTGACGCACTAAATCATGTCCAACAACAAAAATCTACCCAGACTGGGGGGGTCCACATATCAGTTTATGTTAGTATCTTGCATTAATAGATGCCCAAATGGGTTTACAAGGCAGACCATCCGTTTCCATGCACACAGGTGTGAGACCAGATATACAAATTCTAAGAAAATGTCAATAATATATTCTGTATGCCTTCTGATCTAATATTGTATGTAGTGTATGCTCACTGAAGCATGGTCCGATGTTGCAGTAACACATTATAACCTACTAGTAGGTATTTCTTCAGTTACTTTTTTTCCAAGCCTTGAAACAGATGGTGCACAGTAAAGGAGATACTGACCATTTTGCAAGGACGACTGATATGCCACCGGGGGAAATCTTCAGAAAAACAGCATCCTCTTCTTGTTTCGTGACGTTAAGCAAACCAGCACAAAATAGCCTCATTATTTATGAGGCCAATAGACCGATAGAGTTATGCATACAGTCAATTTGACTGTGTTCTGTATGTCGTCGTTACATTGTTGCGAGGAGTGTGTCCAATATCCTGTTTGTGATCATTACACTTAATAACGTCATGAGCTTCAGTTTGCACATGCTGTACAAACAACCATAAAGACACACACACACACACACGCATGCACGCACGCACGCACACACACGCACACACACACACACACACACACACACACACACACACACACACACCTGTCTCTT
>JAJHUR010091865.1:0-26541 GCA_027495735.1 Lutjanus campechanus | reverse complement strand
TATGATACATTAACCTCTCTGACTTGCTACCTGCTACACTACAGTATCACATGTGAAATCTACATACATAAGCAAATATAATGAACCCAAACAGAGTGACCTCACAGTGTTGATGTACACTAACTTCCATCAGCCTTGGTAAAGCATTACATAATGTACATTATATGCTTCAAGCAGAGTAGGGGTCCAATTAAGTGTTGGTGTAGGCATGTATGCATCTATTTATGAACATTTCACTTCATATATGTGAGTGGGATTTGTTGTGTGCGTATGTGTATGGGTGTGCTGCATCTGTTATGTGTGTGTGTGTGTGTGTGTGTATGGGTGTGCTGCATCTGTTATGTGTGTGTGTGTGTGTGTGTGTGTGTGTGTGTGTATGGGTGTGCTGCATCTGTTATGTGTAGGCTGTACAATGATGTAAAATCACTGCTGGGCAGAGGTGGGAAGGAATGAAGTACAAATACTTTGATACTGTGTTGCTCGATAATGTAACAAGATGTAACAAGACAAAAATGACATAAAAGATGAAAAATGCATAAAAGACAAAACCAGACAATTTGACATAAGATAATAAAGACATAACAAGATGAAAAAGGTGTAACAACACAAAGACATGACAGACAAAATTAACATAAAAGTGATAGCAGACAAAAGCAACATAAAAACATACAACAAAAAATATAACAAGACAAAAATTATGTAAAAGATGAAAAATACATAAATTGTAACAAGACAAAAAGACGTCACAAGAACAAAAAACGTAACAAGACAATAAAGACATGGGACAAAAATGACGTAAAAAGACAAAACAAGACCAAAAAGATTGAACACGAAAAAAATTACATTAAAGACAAAAAATATGTAAAAGATGTAACAAGACAAATAAAAAAGACAAATAAGATGTAAAAGGACAAAACACACGAAACGAGACTAAAACAATTTAAAAAAGGTTAATTAGCCTTGCACAGAAACAGGCCAGTAGAAAATGTCCTCCAGAGAGCAACTTTTTCATTTTAGAGTTTGAGCACAATTAGTAAAGAAGTTCAGTTACTTCTTCTTTAGCCAAAGTCTTGTTTTAGACAAGTATCTGTACTTCTACTTGAGTAAAGGATGTGTGTATCTTTGACACTTCTACTATTGGAATCCATTAGTGCATAGCCTCAAGTGCAAAGATAATGTAGAAGTGAGTCAGTCAGCAGAGTGCCGTTAACATCACGCTGCAGTCCTCCCCCTGACTATCAACAAGACTGTGTGTGTGTGTGTGTGTGTGTGTGTGTGTCAGAATAAAAGACTGCGTTCACTAACTCAGAGCTCGTGAGAATGAATAATGATCAATACTTTGACCTTTGTTGTTGCCACCTGAAGGGTAGCTGCTGCACCCATGGGAGTCGGCGCTCAGCAGCCTGCATCGAAACTTAAACTCCTTGCTGCTGCATGTCAGCGTTCACACACGATGTTTGTGCATGTTCGAATGTGTGTTGGGGCAGCACGCAGATAGCCGCAGGGCATACTGTACTTCCTACATACCAGATTCCTAACTGTGTGAGAGATGAAGGGAACGCAGATCAGATAAGACGATAAGTGAAAGAGAAGGAGAGCAGAGAACAGAAGGAGTGAGTGGCAGGAGGAGAAGGAGCAGAAGGAGTGTTTGAGTAAGAATGATCTCCTCTGATCGCTCGGCTTTCCTTTATCATTCATTCAACAGCGCTTCTTCTGTCTCCCCTGCCTGCTTAGCAACATTAATAGCACCTGCCAGCAGATAGGACACACACATCAGGTCACTCACACTTTTTTTTAATCTCTTTCCGCCCCCTCTCTCAAATCACATCACACACACCCTCAGACACACACACACACACACACTCAGGATTTCGGTTGTAGTAGTTGTTAAGCTTGGCCTGCCAATAAAGGCTCCTTACATGGAATCAGAGGTGACAGATGAGGCAGGTGAGGAGAGACGCAGGGAGGTGGGGGAGGTGGAGACAAGGAGACAGACAGGGGGAGTAATCAGGAGAGGCGTGTGATGCTGGAAAGGGGGATGCGGGGAGGAGACGCAGGAGATGAGCGAGAGAGTAGTGAGTGGAAAGGTGGGGGTGAAAGAGGAAATAACAGGACTGATGTCCGCTCATTCAGTGGTTAGTGTGATTCAACTGCAGTGATGAGAGGGACGAGGGGTCAAACTGTTTTTATCTTTTTGATCTTCTTTTTTTTTAAACCACTCTTAAGCCCCTTTTACACAGGACAAAAAACCAAAAACACCCACTAACATCTGGCTTTTGTCCTCAGTGGGAAAGGAAACAATCGTCATTCACTCCCAGGTCAAATGACTCAGCAGTAGTCACAGGTATTTATTGCCTCCAGCTCTGATCGGCCGTGATGTACATGACATCCAGGCGGACATGCCAATTTCACCCTCTTTCAGTAGAAGCAATGAAGTCTCGTTGCCTAGGACGGTAAATTCTTCAAGTCTATTCCCAATTATTTTGTAATCTGAAAGTTTTCCTTATGAAGCAGCAAAATCAGGAAGCGTTGGGTTTTCAGTGACTTAACACGACTCCTATCCAGCTGAAAGAGTAAAATAAACAAAGCAGATACCTGATAAACCTGAAACTACAGAGATTCAGTTTGAGGCTACAAAAGGACTAAGAGTTGAAAACACTTTTAGAAATGTCTTTCTCTCTTCTCTCCTGCACGGACAGGTCGTCTGGCACTGAGAGAAGGGTCAATCGTCTGTTTTCAGCAGGTTAAGCCATGTTTAAAATCCTGCATGCTAATTTTGGTGTAAAAACATTATTAGCAACACGGCTCTTGGGATCGCAGGGTTAGGCGATTTGTCAAATCCTTGACTGAAATATCTCAACAACTACTGAATAGATTGCCATGAAAATTTGTGGTTTGAGGTTTTTGAATGGATTGTCAGGGTATTTGCTAACATGCTAAAATAAGATCGCGTAACATGCGTAACATCATGTTAGCAATTTCATGCAGATATTTACATTCAGGACAAAGCACCGCTGTGTATAAGTACCGCCTCTCAATCCCGCTACCATGGCTGTAGAAGAGAGAAGTTGTGCTCAAATAGAAAGCAAAGCAAAACATTTTTTCTCAGAGTGCTGTGTGGAGAGGACCAGACAGAGCAGAAGGACATAGCCAACAGAAAGCTGCTGAGCTCTGGCTAGCTCTGGGGAAGAGAGCCGGCCGCCAGCTAGAGTCACACTGTATTTTGCTCTAACGTGTACTTGTTTACTGGCAGGAGGTGAGCTCAGAGTTTACTTCTCAAACTTTTGAGATTAAAAAGTGGATTTATCTTCACTCGCTTCTCAACCTGGCTGCAACGGTGACCCACGGAGGAGCAGACCTGTTCGGCTGTTTACTGTAAGCTAATTCTCTCCGTCCATGTTGACTTCTGTTTGGAGGAGAAATGTGCTTTAAAGCGACTTCATGAACTTACAAAAAGGGGAGAGGAAAAAGAAGAGATACTGGAGGGACAAAACAGAAGGAATTGAGGTCTCTGGTGAGTGCAAAGTTCAGTTAGAAGCTGACACACAAACACTCACACAAAACAGGTGGCAGCCTGCCTGTCAGTGCTTACTGGCTGTTAGCTAGTTGCTCATTAGCTTATGGCAGGCTGTTTTAGGTGAATAAACACACTTGCATGAGTAATGCCTATGGTCAAACTCAAGTGAATAACAAAAATTTGCTTTTCTCTCTGTGTGAACACCCTTTTAGTCATGTTTAGTCCTGTGTAACAGACCTCCATCTTATCAGAGAGAAGAAATTTACACTTCAAACCGTTCAATTTACGCAAAGGAATAATAATAAAAATATTAATGATAAATTGTTTACAACAGGATTTTCAAAAAGACTCGCAGTTTGTGTTGTATCTCATTTTCATCTTTTTCTCTTTGCATCTTCCCTCTTTCCATCCTCTCATTTTCTGCTTCATCTTCTCAGTTGTACCTAATTTCATCATGTCATCCCACACCGTTCTCTCCACACCTCCCCTCTAGCCAAGGTAACATCTGGTACCAGGCCACAGGAATGTGTTCATTCTTTTCGTCTTTCTTCCTCTCCGGGACAAACATCTGTCTCTCTCTCTCTCAGCTGGGTGCTGCCAGCTGTCAGTTTCTTCAAGGTTTGTGATGGGTTTCTCATTTCTCTCGTTTCATCATCACGGCATTCTCTACCCAGGTGAGACGAGATGAGATCAGATGCTGTTCCTCGATGGGGAGGTGGCTCTTTGCATCTCAAGTAGCTGCCGGATGCAGATGCAAAGAAAAATGAGCAATTTTTTTTTTTTTTTTGTCTTTAATGATGAAACACATATCACCTATGACAGAGATACACTCGTAAGTTTTAGAAAAGGAAGTGTGGGCTTTGGATTTAAGAGCAGGAGAGAGGATTAATATTGCAGCTGACATCTTTCAAACATGCGGACAAATCAGCTGGACACACTGCTCCAGGCGACCCCAGGAAGAGAGGAGGCGGGCAGGGACAAGAGCCATGCTACTGCTGGGACTTAAGGCTGCCCCTGGCTAATGTCTGGTCAGGAAAATTAAATGGACGAAATGGGCCAAGAAACGGGAGACCAGAGACTGTTGAGCCACATCCTACAGAGACCACAACACCGCTGTGGTGTTTGAAAGGAAAATGTGTTAAAATGCTTAAGATGAGAAGCATGTACTGTTACAGTATGATGCTTGTGCTGAGTTGGGGCACTAGGGTTGTTATTTGTTGCTGCCTACAGGAGGCACTAGAGTGCCTTTTCAGTGCTGTGTGCACCAGGAGTTGCTTGAGGGCAGACGCTGTTTTACCTGCTCCTATTAAAGAAGCCATCATGTTTCACCAAGTTTCACCAAGGTGTTGTATTTGACGGACAGACCGTGCTCCAAGTTTACAGGATGCAACACACAAGACTCCGGCAGGACGAGGAGAGGTGGACATTTTTACGTCAATAATGCTACGTGCTCAAACGCAGTCAATGTTCAATCCTAGACCTATAAAGTCCCTTGTATTTCAATCCACACACCGCTTTGGCACAATCATGCCTTTACCCCTGCATTCCTGGACAACACATTTGTTCAATCCTGTGTTGTGTAGTAACTGTGATAATAACTCACCTTGAATCCTTGAAATACATGTTGTGAAAAATCAGCAACATACAGTAAATGCAAAAAATGAGACTTGTGCATTTCCCCAGTTGCAAAAAGATATCAAATGAGTAACTAATCAATTTGTTACTGGAAAAAAGAGTGTGATGATTGGGGGGGGTTATACAGTAGTAGATAAACCAAACCTTGGTCTCTAGAGACACCGTGTAAACAATTTACGCTGGACTTTGCATTGCACATTGCCTTAACAAATGGTTTGAATGCACTGTGTTGTCTCTTACAGCCATTTAAGCTCAGTTTAGTGGGTCAAAGGACCGAATTCAAGAAGTACTCATACAAACAAAGTGGTTCTGAAGTGGTTCTTCCAAGTGATTTAAGACGATTTGTTACATTTCACAAATTGTCCAGCCATGTACAGATCTGCCGCCTTTCTTCACAATGGGGGAAAAAAAAAACTGTGTGACTTAAGAACCATAATGCCTTCATTTGAATGAATTTGGATGTCAAATCTTCCTCTTTTTGTTTCAGTTGCCCCTTGCACAGGTGGCCAAAGCGGGTCATCTGTTTCCATCTCTTCCTGTCCTCTGCATCTTCCTCTGTTGCACCAACCACATCCATAAATCTTGTCTTTGGCCTTCCTCTTTGCATCTTGCCTGGCAGCTTCATCTTCAGCATCCTTCTCCCCAAAGGATGCAGATCTCTTTCCACCTTGTGGGGGGGGGGGCTGACATTCAGCCGTTGTGGACTGCTGTCACTATTTTGATAGCCTCTTGTGCTTGTTACACAACCTTTTAGGCTTCTACAAGCAGCGAGAAGTAGTACAGGTCATACAGTAACAGGTCGGTTTTAGCTCCACATCCTACATTACTTTATACTGTTTACTAGGCTCATTATTAAAAGGCTGGTCAGATCAACTGTCTATTAACGTTAAAATACCCTCTGCTCTCAGCATGGGCAACCAAACTTCATTCTAAAAGCAGGTGTTTTATGGTTGGTATAGATGTTTTCTCTCTTTCACCCTTCTCCGCACATGTCCAACCCATCTCAATCTTGTCTCTCTCACTTTTTCTCCCAACCATCTCTTAAAGTAAGAACCTAAAATAACCTCGATGCTAAATTAATATCCTATTCACTTCTGTCTGTTCATTTCAATTATCCAGACGGCCAATTCTGACTTTTTATTTTAGATTTTATGACTTCTGTGGCATATTTTGGCACAGTTGCGGTGTAATTCAATCTTTTCTGGTTCATCTCCATCACAGTCTCATCTCCTTGACCACCTCCCAATGTGAGTCATGGACCATTTCGCTTGAGCAACACGTTTTCTAGGAGTCGTCCACATTGACTCAGCAAAGTATTACGGATGCACCTGAATCTGAGTACGTTATTCGGGAAAGCACAAATAATGTGATGTAAACGGATATTTCTTCAAGAGAGAAAGACTGTTCCGTGATTACCTCTGCTTAATTAAAAATCTTTCCATCTACCTTAATCAATCACTGATTTAATGCACCAAGATTATTCCCCTTTAAGGTTTATTAAACCTTCTTTCTTATTTTTCAGTAGTGGTGGGCTTCAAAAAGTTCATAAAACAAAAGGGGGAGAGGATCAAAAGTACAGTATGGGGATGTGGAAATATATTTAATAATTATTTATATGGCAGTAATAAATCATTCTCATGCTTTGTGCTCACAGCAGTTGCATTGCCAATGTCTCTGTGCACCTTTAAATTGACCATCACTTTAACTTCATCTCTAAAATGTCATTTGCCTCCAGTGGATTTTCACTCCTGTCCCACATCACTCCTACAAAAATACTCCTGTCCCGTCCCAATCCCAGAAAAATGTCCCCTCCCGCTCCCGTCAATTTACAGCCAACACATGTCATGCAGCAGTCAGGTGGCTGCAACCAGAGTCACCAGTGAAGACAGGGGAATAAAAAAAATATAAAAAAGAACTGTATTTCTTGTCTTATCCCAGTGCTGTGATGAATAGCAAAATTGACTCCCAACCCGTGGGAATCCAGTGTCGCATGGGGTTTCGGGAAAAAAAATCTTCCTCTAGTTTGCATTTCACACCAAAGTAAAAGCATCAACCCCCAAAAAAACTTTCTACAAAGACTCTTCATGGTCTCCAGATTACAGAGTAATTACACACTGCGTCACTCTGTCTCTGCCAGCTACACAATTTAAAAGATGCTTTTTAGGGTGAGTGAGTTTGTGAGAGCGGGAGGGGAGGGAGGGAGGGAGGGAGGTCTGTCCTTGGATCTAACTTTTATCCATTTAATGCCAGAATGATGCTACTTTACCTCCAAAGTAGATCTATGATATCATACATTGAGACTAGAGCCAGAGTGGCCGGCAGAGTGAAAATGTTAATTACTGAATACAATGCAACACAATGAGGCTTCCGGCCTGTTCTTTCTATTGAATGTTTTATGTCTTATTTCAATTACAGTTTGGCCACATTCTCTCCTCCATTCTTGTTTATTTTGTTTTTTCTCTTTTTGCTTTTTAAATTTAATTTCCCTCATTTGTCTGCGTGGCTTCTCTCCATCCTCTTGAAGCTGCAGAGACAATGTGTCCCTGCAACCCAAATTAACACCCTCATCTATCTCGCTGCCTCTCCATCCATCTCCTCCCTCCCTCCCATTTGGCTGTCCTTCCCTGAGCCTCTCTCACTCTCTGTTCCCATCTCCAACGTAAGAAACAATTAATTTTTACGCTTTCATTTTCTCTTAGCAACACACGTCTATGCGGCCCTGTCATCCCCCTCTCCTGGCACATTTTGCATACCCTCTTCTGTCACCCCTAAATCCTTGATCCCCACCATCACCACCTTTTTTTTTAATCTCTCTTCCTCCATTCCTGCATCCCTCCACCCCTCTGGCAGGATCATTTGGCCGCAGCAGAGAGGCTCTTATGCTCCAGGTGTGGTGCATTGAATGATGACCACATGAGGACCAGAATGTTGCTCATGAACACACACGTGCGCGCACACACACACACACACACACACACACACACACAGACACACACGTACACACACAATGAGCAGCCAATGGCCCCATCATTGCACCAACCTTTCTGTGCCCAGTTTTTCCACCTTTTTTCTTTCCTCTCTTTCCAGCAAAACTGTCATGTTTTGGCAGTCGGCCTCAGTTATAAAGCCTGATTCAGACACCAATGTCAGTCTGTGGCTAATAAATGTGTTTATGTAATATATCCAGGCTTGGGGAGTAACTGTAATCCATTACAGTATCTATTATATTAAGTCATATATTATTAGATATTAGATATTATCTAGATATTGAATATTATATTACTTTATAAAATAAACATATATTACTTTAAAAATGTGTTCCATTACAGTTACTAATTACTTACAAATGTATTCAGTCCAATAATCCAACTTTATTGCTTTCCATTACTTTTGGATTGCCTTAATACCAAATATGGTGAAATTGTTTAGCCTAATAAAATGCTTTATGTTCCTTGTTTGGTAATTGTTTGTTATGTGTGAATGCACGTTTACATTAATAGCAGGAATTTCAAACATTTTAATGTACTTTGTTAATTGACACTACACTCAAACTTAACTCTTTCCCCGCCAGCGTTTTTTTTTTTTTAAGTTACCAGCCAGCGCCAGGATTTTTGACAAAATTCAGTGATTTTTCAACACCCACAGAATATTCAGTTCCATGAATATGTTAACATGGAATATATCAAAAGAAAGAACAAATCTTCTAGTTTCAGACACAAAAAACGTTTTGTTCATTCATTCTTTTTTCATAAGCACTTGAATGTTGGTTGTAATAAAAAATCCACTTTTCAGGCAAAAAAAAAGGAGAAAATCTTTTTGTGAAAAAGACGTTTTTTTAGCAGAATATCGACTTCAGGTTTTATTTTTTTATTTTTTTTTATCGCTTCATATTACGTGTGTGACATCACTGTCACCAGTGTGGTTAACGTTAGGTGTGTGTGTGTGTGGGTGTGTGTGTCCCACCCCTCTGACCCGAAACACTGTCTAAAAAGGCCCAGGGGATGGAGCGCTGTCTGCCCCAGCTGCGACGCGAGTCCCAGGGGCTGCGGTGTGAGCCGCCTCGCTCTGTGCCCGGGCTCTGTGCCCAGATCGCGGTGCTCTCTGACCGGGCTGTGGCATGACTCCCGGGGGCTGCGGTGTGAGCAGCCTTGCTATGTTCAGGCTGCTGTAGAGGTCCGGGGGCTGCAGTGTGAGCAGCCTCCCTCTGTGGTCCTGGGTTATAGTGTTCTCTGCCCCACGGATCTGTCACTGATCACTGATATTTTCATGCTGGATAACACCGTCTTCTTCTGCTGCTGCTCAATTCCGGTGGTTCTCTTCTTCTTCAAGTGACATTTTTTTGTCAGATGATCTGTGACAATGTCCCCTATCGCTTGGCACTGAAGACAGTAATTGGCGAGATATCTTGTCATTGGCGGGGAAAGAGTTAAAGTAAACTGGCATCAACTTATTCAAGGCTTTTGTTTTACCCACACACCATCCCAGTCACCACCATCACCACCCACAGTCCAAAAATATTTTTTAATAGTACTACTGACAGGTTCGCCAGCTGACTGGATATTTGTGTAGCTAATGTTAGCAGCAGGTCTTACCTGTAAACGTTTCTTTAAATTTGGTGTTGAACACCTGAATGTTGACAGTATTTTCAAAACTGAAGGCAGAACTTGCACTGTGCTGTGATGCTGATCCTCTTTTCTGATTTAAAGACAAATTTTAAAGACAGTAATGTCTCGTCATTAATGTCAAAATTTCCAGTGGACATAAAATGATGGTGAGAATAGAGTGTTGTAACGTGTGCACACTGTCCATGATAGTATCATTCCTGATTGCACTTGAATATCTTTGTAATCTGACTGGCTTTTTTTTTCATTTCTGTCTTTTTTCATTACTGTAATGGAATGCAGTTACAGTTTTTTTGTATCCTAATTCTAAAAATGATATATATGTAGTTAGTCACATAAATATACACATGCAAACACACACCCAGAAACAAGATACACACAAGCGTGGTGTGGTCCAATCCTTTCGAGGCTACACATGTGACTAATGCGTATTCCATGCCATCTCCTCATCCACTGGGTCCTCTGCCAAGCCATTACGGTCTCCTCCTCTTCTCTCTCTTCTTCTCATTCCAAGTGGATTAATTCATCTGGCCGATTAAATAGACAGCAGCATCAATAGTTTCCAAGACTGCACTATCATAATTTTGCCTCTAGGCTCAATGAGGTGTAAAAATGGCTATTATAACTTGTTGGGTAAGACAGAAGAATCACTGTATCTGAATGGGAGTTTCTGAATGGAAGCAATCTTTTATGGTGGAAATCAGTAAGACATTTGCAATCGCCGAGGAGAACTTGTGAATTAATTACTTTTCGTATTGATATTTGTGTGAGACTGACTTGAGGGACAGATTTAGGCAGTTTCTGCATTTATCATAAATGGAAATTGCCCCATTGTTAATAATTTCAATCAAGCAAAAGTAGATAAACGGTTTTGAAATGTAGAGAAAAAAACAGCTAAACAATGCAGACACAATAAATCAAATAACTCATTTATGCAGTCCACATCTCTGCTCCACAATACCTTTACTCCCTACAGTCTTTCTTAGTCTATATAAGGTGTCATTGCATTGAATTATTTGGTATTCATGAGAAATTTGCTCTTAAATAGAGGTGTAAAAAGGTTCTCTTTCACTCTGGCATTTTTTTTTTCTGGGGGCATGAACGCTGGTGTTCTGACACCATGTCTGAATGAAAAGAAACAGTGAGATGAGCCTTCTGTTGTTCAACCACGCACCGAAGAGAACGGGTTTACAGGATTTACTGTGTCAGGCTGCAGACAAAGTTTAAAAGTTGTCTTACAGGGAACAATAAACGGAGGCACTTCAGAAACGACTCTCATCATAGGAACCAATGACGCTATAAATGCCACTTACAGTCTACCCACAGAAACAAATAGAACTCCAGCGGTAAATGCACGACAAGGCTCGCTCACTGCCCAAATTATATCTGGGTGATATTTTGTTGCAGTTTCTGCCTTGTAAGTTCGCTCCTCATCTCAGTTCAGTACAGTTCAGTTTTATTAGTCATGTGTACTGCGGGTTCACACAGGGTCAGTGGTACAATGAAATGTGTTGGACCAGAACAGATCAGCTCAGCAGTAAGAGCACTAGTAGCAGGGCCTGTCATTATAAAGACAACATAAATTATAAATGACAAAGAAAAAAAAACAAAAAACATAAAAGTAAAAATTGAATGATAACACTTTATCAATATGAAAATGAGGATTTGTGAGTGAAAGTGACATGTGTACACATAAGCATTAGGTATGTATCAGTCCTGGTACAATAGCAGCAGTCATGGTTGATTTTTGCTAACAACAGGATTACTGGTGGCGCTTTATTTTCCAGTAGACTAATAAGATGTAACAAGCTGTATTTGAATTAACAGGAGACTAGAAATATGTTCTTTATTAGACAGTAGTTATCTCCTGTTAGACACTGTACTATATCTAATGATACACTAATAAGATGTACCAAGCTCTACTTTATTTCAGAATAGATTAAAATTAGAGAGCATTAGACCCTTTATTAGACTTTTATTTGATTCTATTATAGGGCAATTAGGGACACATTACAACACTACTGCTAAATATCTGTTACTTGAGACACACCTTCTTTGACGGGATGTTTAATTGTGTAGGTGGTACAAAACAGTCCATGCCTCTGTATCGTCTGCCAGACAGTAACAAGGTAAATATTCTGCACGCTGGGATGCTGTGGTTGATGCCATGTGCCTCCTGCAGGTACCCCTGCTGAAAGATATCCTGAAGGTCCTGGAGTCTTTTGCCAGTGATCACTCATTCATCCATGCATATGTGTTCTAACAATGGAGCACAACTGGCCCACCCGCATAAATTTTAAACCCCTGTTTTCCTGTCATATTTGTTTGGTGGAACTGTAGAAAACAGCATGAATGATGAGCTGCACGCTGTTCACTGTAAGTCTCTAGGTAGATCATAAAAATGTCTTCACAGAGTCGGGTTTCATTCATCTTTTATACTCGCTTTATCTTTCTCAGGGCCGCAAGACGGGCTGGAGCCGATCCCAGCATGCACTGGGCAAGAGGCAGATGATGCTGGGCAGGTTCCTAGTTCATCACAGGCTAACACATGTAGTATATAACGGACAAAACGCACACACACACACACACACACACACCCGCAACTGCATGGATTTGGACTGTGGAAGTAAACACGACAGACTCAAACCCAGGACAACAGCATGTTCATACCACTTTGAGAATTCACTACACAGTTGCATGCTTTTGAACTGAATATGAGCAGGTTGAGAACAGGATGTGACAGCTTTTGCTTCAGTATCAGAACTTATCTGATTCAAATTATAAACATGACCTAGTATATTTAGCACCTGTAGATTGTGGGCATAAACCTGCCATTGGCCATCGGTTTGAGGCGGTGAGGCGGCATCCGCTATCTGTGTCCCCCGTCACTACAAGCAACAACAACAGGCCCGGTTCCAGAATGAAATGTTTGTGGCTGCATCTGAAGTTAGCAGCGCTGCAGTACTACTTACAATGCGGGCACCAGCCTGTCGTTGAAAACAACACCAGGCTGCTACAGTATAACTATACAGAGCTCTTCACACATTATTAGGCTTTTTTTTTGAAAGAGATGTTTCCAGGGCTCATCATGACCTCTGCAATTTTATTCTTCTAGCAAAGGCAGCTCATGTTTTATCCTCCAAATACAGCACAATACAACACTAATATTAATTACTCAACTTTGTGCCCATGTACTCATGAGACGCATTAAATTTATTATTAATTATTGGTCCAATGCATATATCACCAAATGAAAGCGCTGTGGAGATACAGTATATCTGGCTATGTCAGTCTACACATGACCTTGACTTTGACGGTGAAATGTCTGTTTTTAAGTGTTCTCTGTGATTGGTGTCACCATCCCGCAGGCTGCACGTCAATCACAGTGATCTCCCCCTCCACCGTCTCTTTACTGCGCCGCCTCATCCCTTTTACTGTCTTGTTCCCTTGTTTTATTCTTAAGCATTGCAGGACAGAGAGCCTCAAGGCAGTGGGTGCTGCCAACACAAACACAGACTCAAAAAATCCGCCCACACACTCATGCATGCATGCACTCTTAGAGAGCAGGTACTGCAAACACACACAAATACAAAGAGACACACATACTGTACACGTACACACACTTGCAAATGACATAACTGCTGCACAAGGTGCTGACCAGAAGAGTCAAAGCACTGTCATGTAATTCATTTCAACAGCAAGCAGGTATTTTGAAACAAGTATCACACACACTGGGGCAGTTCTTAAAGTAGATATACGGACACATTAGTATTATTATATGATGCAATGTGTCACCCATAGCCTTGTTCTTCACCAGTGTGAAACTAAAAAAGCCAGGTGGAAAAGCACTAAAGTGTAACTTTAACCTTCACCCGGGACTGCACTGACGAAACACGCACACTATAAGAATCTCTAAGTACCGTTATTTGTCACTGAACTTGTGGTGGGTGACTAGTTTACTGTGGTGTCTTAAAAGAGCGGTGGGGCTGTGGAGTGAGTGCATGTGAGTTTGTGTCTCCCCAGCTGAAAATACTGCAGTCTTCGTCATGCCCGGCTGGCTCACAGCAGTGTGATGTAAGGGCCTATTTTTTCCTCGGCTGCTTTAAAGTGATGGAGTCCAGTTTGGCTGGGCTTTGTTTAGGGAAAACACTCATTCAAATCAGACAGCCACCAATCGTACCACCCGTGTGTGTGTGTGTGTGGTCGCTGGTGTGGCACTTAGGGCAATGCAAGCCCAATAACGGCTTGAGCTCTGAGTAAATGGGGTCAGAGAGAGTCATGTGTCTCGTTTTTTACTCATACAAACACACGTCTTCAAGGCCCTGGTGTACACACATATGAAAATGTGGAGCATAGGCACACACCCCTGGCCTTTTGGTGGCGATCCTTCTCCCTTCCCACTTGTCCTTTCTCCCTGTTCCGCTTTGTTTCCTCTAATGCCGCCGCTCTGTCTTGCTCTGTGCCAGCCGCCCCACGCAGCGGGCCAGCTTGAGTGAAGCATTGACAGTGTTTACCCTTCCATCCAGTAGACAAAGCGAGGGATCCAATGGGAAGAGTGGCAGACAGGCCCGTTTCTGTTGATTTTAATGAGGGTTGATGGACTCTGAGGTCTGACTCACTGCATAATGTCTGAGAGCGGCACAGGACAACCTTGCCTAGTTAAGAGGAACGGCTTATTCCATCAGTACCATGGTCGGTATGTCACAGGTCCCGTCCTTCCTTGTCAGGAGGGAAGAGGCTTTTTTAATGTCCTGCTCAAAGGCACTTCAGGCAGATGCGTGTTCATGCGGAAAAACAGTCTCTCTACTCACTATCATATTGATGGCCAGCAGGGGGGACATTTACACACAGTGCATGCGACCACTATCCCAACATAATTGACCCTTCCCAAATCCCACCCATTTTTTTCTGTGTGCTCCAATAACAGTTGAAAGCTTGGTACCCAGCAGAACCTTCTTTGACTTTCTCTTTTCCTGTGTCCTTTTAACGATAGAAGATAAAGATGTTACTGGGGAGCCTGTAAAAGCAACAGTAAACACTAGTTCACTAGCTAAGTAACGGTTGATGGGGATTGGCTTGCTGCTTAGCAAGGGCTTTGCTAACATTAGCTATTAGATGTAGATTATCTAGGTATGGTTTTCCCCCATAGATTAGTGCACATCCATGTACAGGAAACAGGATAGGAGAAAGCTGACCAAGGTTCCAAAATAGGCAGGACTTAGGAACGGTTACTTCCACACAATCTCCTCAGTCACAAATCAAACCAGTAAGTTTCCATTCAGAAATTATTAAAGGGGCATCCGCCAGTTATACTTTGGCCAGCTAAACTTTGCTATCTAAACGGCGCAAAATCTGAATGCAAAGTGAGGAGCAAGGTGCAAAGGGGTTGTATTTAGTCTCTTAATTAATGAGGTGGAGAAGTGAACAATGATACTGAAATGAGCCACTTTTAGTGACTCAGGCACTGTGGTTAAACCACAGCTTGGGCGAGCCGGGTCATCATGATCATCATCATGACTAACAACGGATGACCTGCAGGTGCAGCAATAATTCGCTATTAAGCGGGATGTTAATTTTTATGACCCCTGGATTAACTGCAGTGCCCCAGAGTCAGAGTGTGTGCACACTGCACCAACCTGTGTAGATGCATCCAACTATGTAAATAATGCACCCTTTAAATAGCAGGAAAATACTGCGTCATTGACTTTAGACATGATTTTTGTTGGTCAATGCCACAGTCGCTTTCTGCTGCCTCAAGATATCAATGCACCAACAGTGAGCCCGATCACACCTCATTTTAAGACCAACACACCCATGGGCACACATGGGTGCAAGTACATTTACTACTTACACAATGTGGATGTGAAAATAACAACTGCATAAATCAGAAAATAGCTATGACAGCTGCGCTGTGAGCTGCTTTGCCTCAGGTGGAAGATAGAGCCCATGAAGTTTAGTTTGCTCATCACAAGGAGATGTTTGAAAGAGGTGTGAGGCAGGAGAGGATCTAATGGAAGACACCATTTCAATAAACATAAGATTAGGGTTGAGTATCATTTTGATTTTTTTTTTTCACATACTAAAACTTTTAAAATGCTACTGGTGCCTAAATAGTGCCTGACCCAAAACGCAAAAAAGTGCAAAATGATTGACAAAGAAAGGCAAATTTCAACTTGAAAATGACAAATATATTAATATAAATTTAAAACACATTATTAGTTTACATTACAATTTCACATGATAAATAAAACCTCTCCAAAATGCACTAACAGTTTCAGTACTAATAACAGCGAAATTAATTTTGAGTTGGTCTCTTTGGTATTCTACAAACTCCAGCTTCAAACTTCAGCTTTAATTTTTTGGCAGAAATATGATCACATTTGCTAACCTGGAGACAGGCTGCTGTCATCATCATCAGTGCTGTCATTAAGGCATGTCGCATCCAGGGTGCCAGGTTCGCCCACACTGCCGGCTGATGCGCTTGTCATGGGGTCACACAAGGAGCCGAGCACGGCGCATCTCTCTGCTTACAAGCGTGTCACTGTTGTCAGATTCGTCCCCCCTTTACACACAGTTGTTTCTTAACATTTGTTACACGTCCCGAATGGAAATCAGACAGCGTGTTTTGTGTGTACTGTACTTACAGGACATCAGTTGAGTAACTGGTCATTCAGTGTGGCCAAGGACACATTTTTGTGCACACTGCTGAAAGATTGTGGTCATATGCAGCACAGACCACCTGCAAATGTGGCCTGAGTGATCAGATCTCAATGTGTCCTCAGCGTGTCTTGCATGCATTCAAAACTGTCTTCCTTTGATCGGTTCACCCAAGATTTGTGTTATTACAGGGGGCAAACAGGGCCAAAAAGCTGAAAGTTTAAGCATGAATTTAGAGAGCAAAGCAGGACTGCCACCTGAAATTAATCACAAAATGAATGACATAGCAGCTTCATAACCCTATTAAAAATTCAACTTAACTAATGTTATTTATCATTACTTCTCTAGGTGATGCTGCACATTAATGACACCAATGACATGAAGATCTTTCTTGTCTTTGCATTATTTAAAAAAAAAAGTGGAAAATGCATAGTTTGATTTTCATTTAAGAGCTGTGACAAAAGCCACAATTCCGCAATCACATGATGCCTACTGCAGGGTAGAGCTCATTACCGCCATCACCCCAGATCTTATTTTGAAGGGTCAGTCTCACAATGCAGGGGTGTAGCCACTGGTAGCCGCCACCGCACGGAAACAGAAGAAGAAAAAAATCTATACCGCCGCAGCCCTATTCTCATTCTCAAGCCTGAATTGTCTTAGGACGCCGTTGCTTGTTGCCCTTTGTTTTAAAGCGGGAACCACAGCTGATGTACCCTATTAGAGCCGACTCAGGCGGTGCTGATGTGTTGTATTATCTTACAAGGAAAAGTCAAAGCTCCATTGATCAATATTTTTGATCTGAACATGGAATCCAATGAGCTGCTGTAATGTGAAAGGGTCATTCGTACTGCTGATCCCGCTGAGAATAAACACCCCACACTGCAGCACTATGCAGCTGTCGGCCCCTGTCGAGGAGAAAGTACGTTGTATCATTGTTGTTTAACAAATAATGTCCACATCTTTGAAGACTATTCAACAGCCTGTCCTTTGTCAAACTCATCTCAAGTATATCATCATCATTCTTTATCATCATTTTACATTTTCTCTTTGTATCGTTTCTCCCTGTCCAAGTATCTTCCGGTCATGTCTGCATATATATTCTCTCCCTGTATGTGTGTCTCTATTTCTACCTCGCTTTGTCTTCTTGTCTTTTTGTCTGTGGAGGGGCTTTGCCATCCCATTGTTGCCTCGCTTTTCTTTTGGCGGGACACATTCACTCCCATCTCCCATTTTGCTCTGGCCTACAGCATTATGGGCTACCCAAATAAAGAAAGGAAAACACAATTTGTATTCTGGACCACGTCTGTGATGCGAGAGGAAAAAGGAGAGGGGGAAGAGGCAGTGAGGGGAGGAGGGGTTGTTAAAGTCACAGTTTGAAGACTGGTTAAATTCATTGGACACAAAGTCGGGTGTCTGGGGGCATTCGCTTGCATTGTCGGCAGATTTGTTTCTTCATAAGGAGGGAAGTTTGACCTTGAGTAAACAAGACAAAAATACACTCATGTGTTAGGAGGTACTTCACTGTCAGGCACTGTCGTCCACTTCAAATCATAATAATGACGCTCATTTGTGCTGCTGCTTTTAATTAGTGATTCATCTTGTAGAGTATCATTCATCCATCTCATTTTATGCATCATTACACAAGTGGTTTGTATATTGACACATGACTTTTCTGCACTGCGCTTGAGTTCGCTGGTGGTTGTTCAGGATTGTCTAAATATAGACTCGCAGCGTATCCCCACAGTTGGACAATGATGCGTTTGGCGGAGTAGGAGAGCAAGTGGGATGGCGATCCACGCATCGCAACTCAAGCGCTCATCGATACCCTTTCTTCAGTGCTGGTGGCATGGTGCGTGTGCACACGTTTGAATCTGTGTTTGCGTGAGTGAGCAATGCTGGCCCGCATGCATGAGTGTGCACATGAATGCCAATTTGTGCCAGTATGTGTGTGTTGCCCCGTATCCCTAACCCCGGCAGTGATGCCTGGTCAGCAGCAGAAGCTGACACCCTCTTGTCACTGAGAGCAACTCCTGCAGTGCCGAGAGAAAGAGAGATATGGGTAGGGAAGGAGGGGGGGTTAGCTCCCCATTGACCTTGCAGCAGAAAACCCTAACAGTTACAGCAGTCGTAGCACACTCTCGACTGCTCACACACAAAGGCACCCACTCCAAGACGGGCACACACTCTCCCTCGCAGTCTCTCATGTTCATTCTGACACTGGGTCTACACTCGAGTGCTGAGGACTCGCCTCGAGGCTCGTTTGCAGCGGCCAGCCTTCTTACAAAGCAAAAGAAAGCGAGCAGGATGGAAAATGGGTGGAAGGCAAGGGGTTGAGGATGGAATATGGACATTCATATAAAGGAAAGAAATGTGCAGTCATTCATGAAGCCACAAAAGACAGAGACAGTGTAACTGTGTTATAGCTTCAGGGGAAGCAGTTAATCAGGACACACATAGTCCTGCACACTTCTACAGCAGCATACATTGACATACATGTGTAGAGGCACATACATTATATAATTGTGAACAAATAGTTTTGAATGAAAACAGCATAGTTTTTTTGTGAATGGTGAACTGAATGGATCAGTTTGCAACCAATAAACCTAAACGTGAGCGCTTTTCACTCCTGAGGGACTTAACGAAGCTCATGTCATTAACTGATTAAAAAAAATGTGTAGATGCAGAGTTGCAGGAGAGACAGAAAGTATGCACACAAGAGAATGTCTGGACATGGACAAAAATGTTGACGCGCTATAGAAATGTCTTTGATCATGCAGCATGACGTGTATGAACTAAGGTTGTCCCCAACTAAGAATTTTTTCAGTCGAACCAGATTTGGCCGTCCGATTCAAATATTTGAGAATTGTTTGTTTGTTTTTTCTTGTTTTTTCAGTTCAGTGTGCCCGTGTGTGCCGGCATGACCTGCCCTGCACGGTTGTTGGAACACAGGAAATATGACAAGGCATGTTTTTGAGTTTTATTTTATCTGTTGTGTTTGATTGAAGATATAGTATCTTACTCTTTAAAAAAGGTCTCTCACTGTAGCTGCTCTTTCCATACTGTTGTCAGACACTGATAATAATAACTCAGTGGCAAAACAAGCACAAGCAAACAAGCAAGCGTTACCTGCCCTGCTGCTCCGCGGTGCGCTCTGGTGAAGTAGCTGACAGTGCGTCACCTGCACTCCGTTTCAGTCACTGTTCTCTGCCTCCATCACATTAAGATTTGTGGTTTGTGGTGATTTAAAGACTCGGTTTGTAAAGTTTAGAGCCTGACATTTTGTTGCATTGCTCTGTGTACATTGATGAAGCTAAAAACTTGTTCTCCAAACATAAAACTAAAAACATATATTTAAATTTTTCATTTAAATGTTTTGTACATTTTTGTAACTTTCTGTTCGTTATCCTGTTACTGTAATGGAAACTTGACTGACAAAGGGGGAAAAAAAAAAAAAATGCTGGACTGGATGATTCAAATCTCCGACTGTCGGGGGAAGCCCAAGTATGAACGTAGGCTACACTGCAGACTGGAGTATTGAGTGTCAAATTTGAACTGGGAGTGCCTAGTTATATTTTAATCACATCTAGTTACATTTTACTGGAGATAAGGCAGACAACTCTATGGATGATATCTCCAAAACACAGCAACTCACACCACACTGGTCCAGAGGGATAAACAGCACTACAGGTAAGATGAATAATATGTATTTTCTTATTCTGGGGTGAACTGCTTTTTTGATCTCTGCGAACTGAACTTAAAGCTAGCTCTTGTGAAGCGTGAAATACCTGACCTCCGTAAGCATACAGCTTCTGTACATGTAAAGTAATGTGTGTGACACTGCTGTATAATGCAGTCACATCCACACAGACTTCCACAGCACACATAAATGCGCCCTCAAGCCCCTTTGACAAAAAG
Source organism: Lutjanus campechanus (assembly GCA_027495735.1). NCBI lineage: Eukaryota > Metazoa > Chordata > Actinopteri > Lutjaniformes > Lutjanidae > Lutjanus > Lutjanus campechanus. Next base: position 6,195 of record JAJHUR010091865.1, on the reverse strand, counting down.
TCAGCTGAAAAAGTCTTTGGAGTGCAATATAAAAGGGGAAACAGCCTCATCAAAGCATTGTCTGTCTCCAGTCTGATGCCTCTTACTGATGGTAACACAGGCCTCTGCCGGGCGTCGCCAGATTGAAGATGACACCGGAGTGAATGGGTCTCATGAAAGAGTGCAATATGGGATAAACACTGTCATTGAGTGTTGCTTCTGTTGCTGGCTTTTGTTTATCCTGCTGGATCAGATCACTGAATGCTGAATGAAAACATCACAGCATTTAAACCCTTGAGATGTATTTCATTGCGCAATTCCTTTTCTTTTATGTATTCACAGAGGGATGGAGCCTTAGTACGCCATATTGATCCATGAGATTGAGGCAAACGACGGGTCCATTATCACCAATTCATGCTGTGAATCAGCACTTCATTTAAATTTCGGTCAGGTACCAAAGGCATCCAGAGACAGCAAATTGAATCCAGTCTGGGAATGACAGACTCCGCCACTAAAAATAAAATGCTGGTCAAAAATAGTATCAAATATAATCTCTGATTTCGTGAAGATCATATGGATTACACCTTTACTGCTGCATATACTGTATGTTTCTGTAACTGCTCAAAATCAGGCTGATTTAAAGGTCCAATGCACAAGTCTTACAGGGGTGTACTGGCAGAATATGGCAGTAACAGAACCTTCACGGCCACTTAGTTGGGGCTGAAGTACATTTTTGATGGAGTGGAGTGGGGCGTTTCCAGAGGTGAGGCATAGGGGCACTGAAATCCGTCCAGTGAGAGGCAGGACATTCGTTTGAACGAATTGTTTGATGAGTATTTTTAAATGTGTATTGTTTTCTCTTGCGTGTAGCCTACTTCAACTTTTTAAAAGTTAATTTTGTTAAATAACAAATCATGAATATAGAAGTATTTTTATGGTGGAGTGTAGAGGATGAACTTAGGAGTCTCAAAGCCTGCGCACAGAGGTACAATGGAGGTGCAGTCTCTTTATAAAGTATGAACACTGTATGCTGTATTTTTATGGCACCACTCTGTTGTGTTGTGATTTGTAGGCCGATTTGTATTTTAAGTAAAAAAATTTAAACAGTTGAGTTAGAAAGAAGTGAGGTTACCAGACCTTTGGCGCACACTCCTCATCTCTGCTTGAGGCTAGCGACTCAAGGCTACATTAGTCGCTACAAGCATAACACATCCAAACCTCCGATCTATAGTAATTGTCAGTGGTTCGGTTGCAATGTTCATAATTACTTTGTTGAGGAAGAAGAACAAGTGGTGAACTGGTTCTGCCGCTATATTTTCTTTTAAATGCCTGACAATATCTCAGGAATGCTATGCTAAGTTGGTTAGGCATCAGCTGTTCCTGTTATTTTCCTCCCGACTCTCCTTTTTCAGAGTAGAGTCACACAGCACGGCATATGCACAAATATTTTACTTGATTTATAACATGTTCCTTGCATCAACACATTTTGTCTGGTTGCATATTTAAACCCATTCACCCCTCAGCAATTCAAGAGAGAGACTTAAGAGAGACGCGGGAAGTTTTGAAGCTTTTCTGTTGGCCGTGTGTCTGCACAAAACCAAGCAGCAAAGTAGGCAATAATGCATAGATTGAGGCAGGGAGGAGAGAGTATGGGTGATGGGATAAGGATTGCGGATTAAATTAAATGTAGAGTCAGGGAATTGGAAATGAAGGTCAGACGAAAGAGGAGTACAGTAAGCGGAGGAAGCGATAAATGGGAGGAGAAGTTCCCTGCAGCTCTCCTGGCTTTTGTTCCTGAGGGGCGGGATGTGGCCTGGGATGTGACACTCAAGAGGGATTGATGGATATTGTTCGCAACGAATGCTACTTTGCAAGGCCACAGCTACGGCTCATCTCGCCTAATCTCTGCTATGAGATGAGCTGTCATTCACTTCATGGGTTGATAATGCAATTCCATCTGACCATTGACAATTCGTTGCTCCACATTAGCCTGAGCTGTTTCAAGATAACTGTGCTTTGCATACAAGGCTTTGGGCCTTTACGGCAGGTTTTGCTTCTCTCACTTGTTCTCTTCTGTTGCGCGGGGAGCCAAGAAGTTTTCACTTACTTTGAATAATCCTACTTTGAAAATATTAGATGTGGAACAGGTAAAGAATTTAAAGTGGTGCCCCATTTTTGGAAATTTCTGTTTTGGATTTGAAGTTTTAAGGACACAACTAAAGAGCCTTAGATTTAAAAAAAAAAATAAAAAATAAAAAATAAAACTGGGAAAGGGATGCAGCCAAATTAAGTTTGCTTTCATGGACATTTTTCTGACCATCATAGGTACTGTGAACTTTATTTTTTAAGGACTGTTGACCATGTGTAAGAGTTACAGGGATTTACTGGCAGAATATGGCAGAAATAGAATATTGACTGGTATATACACACTGAAATAGCTCAACATTTTGGGAAGACATATATGAGACGACTGATAAAACTCTTGTCTGTATGTTCATGATGTTGCCTAAGTCAGCAGCTGGTTAGCTTGACTTTGTGCAAAGAAAGGAAAGAGCAGGAAACAGCTATACTGGACATAATATGACAAAATATGAAAGTTCCTTGTTGTAGCTTTAATATTGAGTAGTATTTGTATAAATCATGGGTGAACTGTTGTCCTGAATGTTGTTTTAAATAAAGATTATATTGTATGTAGAGTGTCCATATTAGATTTGTTGTCATCTAAGAGTCATTTGGTGAATCCACAGCAGTATTTTAATTTTAACTTAACCTTAAAACCAGTTGCCTTCAAGTAACAACAAGTGAAGCACAAATGCACTGATGTTGCACAACCTAACAGAACAAAACTGGTAAACGTTTAACCTTAAGACCAGCACTCTTCACTGCTTTAAAACCAATGTGAATCTATATATATGGTGACTTTGTTCCCCAAAGATGGAGGCTTTAAGTGGCTTCGACAAAATAGGTCACATCATCATCCTGTTTAATTTTCCTTTTCCAAAAAAAAAAAAAAAAAGACCAAGCTCTAAAATAAGAAAAGTCTCAATCCATTTTTGCTCACTCTCTCTCCCATCTGACCATGGGTTCGTTAATGATCTCATTTAAGAGGTCGTGGGTTTTCTAATTGGAAGCGGGCTGAGTCCTGTTGCACTGGTCTGACCTCTGTGACAGTCTAAAGTTAGTGTTGACTTATGACCTCGCTAAAAATACTCACATTTGTGTCGCTGCTGTCCTCAGAAATACACCCAACCCTTCAAATAGCTCAAACAACCTTTGGACCTAAGTTCTCCCTTAAGGAAGGAAAGTACTTTGCTTGAAGAACATTTGAAAAAAAAGATAAGTTACTCTCTTAAGCTTGCAGGTAGGTACACTCTTAGAAATAAGGGTTCCAGAAGGGGTCCTCCTGAAGGACTGAGGTTCTTCCCAGACCCATTTGTTTCTGAACAACTGTTTTATGAAGACGTTCTTTGTAAGACTAAAGATTCCATTCTTTTCATCCAAAGAACCTTTTTTGGAAGAAAGGTTTTTTGCTTTTTTTGTCAAAGGTAATTTGTGCCATAATATAAAAAGGTTCTCGGTATAACCCCCCTGGGTGGGTTTCAGATAAAACCCCTGTCTTTTTATATTGCCCTTTTACATTTTGTCTTGATGCTTTTTATGTTCCATGCAAAGAACTTTGAATTGCCTTGCTTTTGAAATGTGCAACACAAATAAACTTGCCTTGCTTTGGAATATAAAAAAGTCCCTCATAGAAACCCCTGGGTGGGTTTTTGTTGGCACCCTTAAAGGGACAATTAACCCCAGAATCAAAAATACATGTTTTTCCCCAGCCTATGTTGCTATTTATCCATCTAGTTTTCTTTTTTCCTTTTTTTTTTTTTTTTTGTTGTTGTTGCAGCATTTTGAAGATGACGTCCATAGAGATTTCATCCTTTTCTTTCTTATACAGTAATAGGACAAAAAGGCACAAGTTCAAATGTATTTGTAAGGACCAGACCCTTTATGTTGGGTTGGGTTGAACTCTGACGGGCTTCCAAAGGAGAACCTTTATAAAAGATTCTACCAAGATCCAGAAGAGAAAAAGCCCTTTATGGTTCTACAGACTGTACCTGCGTTCCAAATGACACACTTTTTCTTAATATTTGTAGGACACACTGCAGCTGCCTTTACAAAGTATGTACTGTTGAATGCTGTGTACATACAATGGGGACTTACTATTTCCTCATAACATTGTGCATTGAACTTTGACCCTCTTGCTCATACACCCATCACAAAGGATTGTGGGTCAGACTAACCAGAAAAGCAGGCTCGCTTGCATACTGCAAAATGCGCCCGGATGCTGTAGCTGTAGATCTTTATCTGGCACACTAAATAGTATGATAGCATCATTTCAACATATAATGCATAACAGAGATGGACAAAGATGAAATGAGAATACACAGCACTTTTAAATTAAAGGCACTTAGTGCACGTATTGCAGTTTAGCCAGCATACGGCAGCAGAGGCCTTTCCATTAATTGTGATTATGTCCAGCACCTTCACATGACCTCACAAAGTCCAGCTGAGCACTGCCTGGCAGAACAATGTGCACCGCTACAATCCCATCACTTATCCAAATATTAGCGCGACCCCAACATCTGATGCTTCAATAGATGCTGTTCACTTCACACTCGTAATTCCTTATTAGCAGGTGGCTCGCTTCCAGCACCGATGTCACCCACACAAACAATGGCTCACGCATGTGCACGCACCAGTGTCTGCAGGCACACACACAAACACAAGTGCACACATACACTATAATAAGCCCCAAACCGGCAGCACCGGGCACGTTTTTCACTGATCATCCTGCATATCAGCAAGACCATCAAGCGCTCCTCCAGATGCCAGCTGCCAAACATCTGTCCTTGACCTTGGCAATGAAGACTTACCAGCTCCAGAGAGCCTGTCTGCCTAACACAGCCTTCTGTCTATGCCCATTAAGATTTCATTTTTTAAAGTGTGTGTGTGTGTGTGTGTGTGTGTGTGTGTGTGTGTGTGTGTGTGTTGTGCAGATGTGATTGGGTGGTTGGCGGGACAGTTGGTTGTCATTTGTGACCTGCCCTGCATCAGTACACAGTTTGTCTGTGTGTGCACCTGTACAGTATAAATGTATTTGAATCAGTTTGCATCTGCCAGACAAGTTTCAGTTACCTGTGGTACCACAGCATGTCATAAATTGTGTATGTTATCAACTTAGATGACTTTGCAGCACATGATTGTCAAGCTGTACAAGATGCGAATATGCAATTATGATTTGAGTGTTTCTGATTGCCACCAAACCCCCAGTTTCCCTTCTTTTCTTAAAGCTCAGCAAAAAAAAAGTCTTCTTCATTCTGTTTTATCAAAATCTGTGTTTTAATTAATGCCTTTTAACAAGGGCCCTGAACACCGGGTTAATTGTGCTTTTCATGACAAAATCAGCGCAAATGCAAATTGTCTCTGAGCGACCTCCGTGCCGTGGCTGGGAACGGTGTTTTAATTATCCAGACAACCTCTTCAGTGGTGGAGAAACTGTAGTGACGAGGTGACCATATGCTCAGCAATCACAGCTTATCTTACACTCATATATCAGCTCACAGGTGGTGCAGGACGTGGAGAAAAGGCAAGATGAACGTTGAGAACAGATTTACACAATGGTGAAATGAGGGAAAGTAGTAAGTGGAGAGATGGGAGGAGAGAAAAAGAAGAGGAAAAAGATGTTGAACAGAAAAAAGAAGGTCAAGAAGAAAAGCCAAGATCAAAAGAAATGCACCATAGAAAATGGATTCTCATTTCCCAGGGTGCATCTTTCCATGGATGTTTGCCCACATAAGTACCATGGTTCCCTCTGACTACTCACAATTAACTGACCCTTTCCTGATACTCTCTCACCTACGATAACAAGCCCACACATACAACCACTATCCCCTCTATCTTTCCCAGTAAAATAACATTTCCCTACCCAGTCCCAGTCCACCCACTGGCAGGCTTCCATCCCACTCACTCACATTCACAGTCAAGTCTCCATACAACCGCAGGAGAAAATAGACAACCAGAGGGCAACTGGCAAGGCAGGACAAAGGATAGGCTCCCCAACAATATACACAAACATATTCACACACACATGAATGCCTATACACCATCATCACCCTGAGGACCAGTCATGTTTTTTCATTTTGTGTGGTCTGAATACAGTTC
>JAJHUR010091864.1:0-13101 GCA_027495735.1 Lutjanus campechanus | reverse complement strand
TTTGCCCTTTGACACACAGACTGAACACAAACTCAGTCTCCTATAAGTGACTGACACAGATCAGAGAGACAGTAATCATTCAAGATCTTAATTAATATCATTGACCACTGCTTTACTGTGAATAAAATGCTGCATTACTGCCACTGGTGGAAAGTAGTTAAGTACATTTACTCAAGTACTGTATTGTAAGTGCACATCTCTACAGCTTTGAAAAACTTCCACAGTGCTTTACTTGAGTATTTCAATCTTATGGCTTTATACTTCTTCTGCACTACATTTCAGATATATATTGTATTTTTTACTCCATCTATTTGACGTCTATTTAAGGAACAGTTCACCCCAAAATTAAAAATACACATTTTTCCTCTTACATGTAGTGATATTTGTTCATCTAGATAGTTTCTGGTGTGAGTTGTAGAGTTTTGGAGATATTGTCATGGAGCTGTATCTCCATATCACTGTGCAGAAGGAAGTGTGCATCTACTCATGGACGAGAGGCTCACGCTCATGACAGCGTGTTAATAGCAACACAGCAGAATTAGTTAAACCAAAACTGAAAATTCGGTCATTATGACTGACTGTTCACCACAAGGTCTGTGGATTATCTTGAGTAACCAGGTCAGGACTTCTGGAAAAAGCCATCGCTGTTGTAGTTTTTCAAATTCATTTTTTGGTGCTTTGAGCACCACGAGCCAAGTGCCATCTAATTCCATCACATTCGAGACAAAGCAGGCATCTCTACAGCTGATATCTTCAAAACTCTGCAACTCACACTAAAACAATCTGAATGGATAAACAGAACTAAAGGACAGAGTAAAATTATGCATTTTGTATCATGAATTTTGGGGTGGACTTACTTTCCTTTCAGACTTTACAACCAAAACACATCTACTTCTAAGACATGACTTGTCAGATTAACACACAGCAATACATAAACGGCTACATACTGTTTACATACTAGCAAGTACTGACTGAAGTAATGACGAGAACATCAGACAAAGATCTCATGTAAATCAAAGATTTTAGTTGGTAAATTTGGCCGTTTGTGAGTAAAATTTGCTCAGAATCATTAAATGAATATCAACATACATTTTCATTCTTACAATGTGATTCCACTGAAAGTTGTTGGTATGAACAGTAAATAGAAACTATTCTGCTAGGGGTCATTCTGCAAAATGAATACTCTTCCGACCACTGATTACTGCAGGATTTAATGTGTTTTTGCATAGTCAGCAGTGTAGCTCAGAAACAGGAAGATAAGACCAGTAAAAGTGGTGAAGAGTTGTAACTTAATAGCTTGAGTAGCCACACGCAGTTTTGCTGAAGTAGATGATTCCTTTGAGATAATCTGACCTCAGCAGCTGAAGATCGGGAGGAAAAGAGGGGCAATCATAAATATGAAGCACGCCAAAAGCAATAATGATTGTCAGTGACAGAAAATTGGGCTAAAATTGGGTTGTTGGCTCCAACAAACAGAATGGGAAAACCGTCAACTTCTGCCTTGAAATTCAAAGTTTATTTCACGAACGGTGTCTGTCTGATTCAGGATTTTCTGGCTCCAGTAAGATTATATCAACCAGTTAACCTAAATCCAGGCTTGAAACCATCCTTTCTGAAACTTCTAAGAGACATCACACACCCATTTGGTCCATGCCCCCACCCCCCGCCCCCTTTAACATTTTGTTTCCATTATTATGACCATACCACCTCCTGTATAAATCAACCAGCCAAGCAGAACAGCTCACTAGAGTCTTTCCCATTAAATAGCTCATTTAGGCGTGTGATGTAACAACCTTTGAAAGTCCAAATGAAAAGACGTAGCGGACCCTGTGTCGGCCTTTGAAGTGAATTCACTCATGCAAAGGGTGACTGTAAATGACTGTCACCCCTGCGGCGTGCACCCCATGCCCTGAAGCCAGAGGGATTTCACCGGCGTCCAGCCGAGGACTGCGCTGGCACAGCCTCAATGACCTCTAGTCTCCAGGCAACTGCTGCCTCGGAGGAGAAGAGGAGTGGTGTGTTTTGGAAGTTTCAGAAGTCACAAGTGAAAAAGGGACCCCGACCAGCTGGAGGCTGCCTAGTAAGCAAAGCAATTGTTTGGCATATGAGATGATGGAAAAGAGTTGTATATTCTTTAATACAAATCAAATTAATTTAGATTTGACATTTAATTCACAATGCATGAAAGAAATGTGATCCTCATGTGTACATCTATTGAATATTTCTTCAAAGTAGATGATTTTTAAGAAACGTGAAATATGACTTGCTCTAAACATAGGTATGACCCCTTTAACTTAAAACCAGCAGTGGAATTCACTAAATACATTTGTTCAAGTACACTACTTAAAGGGACAGTTCACCCCAAAATCAACGGGACTAAATGGGACTCGGCTTGTGGTGCTCAAAGCACCAAAAAAATACATTTGAAAAATTCAAAACCTGTGTCTCTTTCCAAAAATCATGACCCAGTTAGTCAGGATAACCCACAGGCCTTGTTGTGAACAGTTTCATGGAGAAACTACTTCCTTTCTGCAGTAGGATTTGCCGGAACTACTTTCTTTCTACTAAGACAGTACTACCTACATGAAACTGCTCACAAGCACAAGCAATTTTTCGAATATATCTTTGGTGCTTTGTGCACCACAAGCCGAGTGACATTTAGTTCCATTATATTGGAGAGAACACAGGCACTACAGCTGATATCTCCAAAACTCAGCAACACAAAAAACACACACACAAAAAAATCTAAATGGATAAATAGAATGACAGGCCAGAGGAAAAACATATAGTTTTGATTTTGGGGGTGGGGGGGGGGGGGGGTGTCCCCTTAAGTACAATTCTGATCTACATACTTGTTCTTTACTTGAGTACATCCATTTTAAGCTACTTTATACTTCTGCTCCATTACATTTCAGAGACAAACTTCATGTTTCACTCCACTATCTGACAGCTGTAGTTAGTACAATGTTTTACATACAAAACAGACAATTACCAGCTTTGTTTTAAGTTAAATAAGTTAGTATCCAGGCTGCTTTAAATTTTTAAGTTGACTGAATTTGAAAAGGCAAATTGAGGTAATTTTATAATAACTCAAAACAAATATATATATATTTTTTCCAAAATAAATTCGATATTAATTCAGTTGTACTTGAGATGACACGTTCAATAAGTGTAAGTTTAAATTGAACCAACAACTCTTCGGTCACACTGATCAACATTACAAACAAATTTAATTTCCTTTCACATTTGATCAGTTTGAAAAGTCAGTTCTTCATTTCACACAAAGAACTTACAACTACTCCCAAACAATGCATGCTGGGAAGTGTCATCATTGACACTGATCATGTCTCTTTAGAAACTAAATTGAATGATTTGACTGAACTCTTCACAGAACATTCATTCAATTAATCATTTCAAGTTAAAAGAAAGTTGGAAGAACTCGTAAGTTCTGGAGAGTTCTTAAAATAAATACTAAAAATTTTATGTTTTATTAACTTAAATAAATAAAACCTGTATATGTGGGTATTTACGTTAAGCCAGAGAGAAAAAATAAGTTTGAATTTTAATTGATTGGTAACAATAACATGATGAAAGGGGCCATTCTAACCTAATTAGTACTTTTACCTTTGAGTACAATCTGTTTCTAGTACTTTTTTATTTCTACTTTAGCAAAATTATAAATGCAGGACTTTCACTTATAATGTATTTTATCATATTGTGGTGTTGATACTTTTTGCGCCGCTGCCTAAAACTTGAACATTACGTGAGAGCTGTTGAATAAAGGTGATTTCCTCCAACCATCATCATACCAGTAAACCAAGATTAACCAGATACACTACATCGAATGAAACAAGTATGTACTGTATAGTGGTCCAAATGCAGTATGTCCTTCAAATACAGCAACATAGAGAAAATACTACAAGTTTGATGATGAATATATTAGTGATTTGGCTCCCTGCATATCATGTCAACAGTCTATTACCACTGGAGCTGCTCTGCATTGATCTGTTCCACCTTAATCAATGATAACTGCTGCATCAAGGAAGCATTAGCATCTTCAGGTTAGTGTTGCTTTACTTTACTGAAAGTTTAAATTGGAAACTTTCCACTACAAAATGAAGCAGCCCATTAAAGTGGCACATTAAAATGACTGGTTGGCTATTTTGAGCAGTTGAAGTGCATGACTCACTTTTAAACATACATATGATTCCTTTAACTTAAACCCAGCAGTGATATGTCACTAAATTCATTTACTCAAGTACAGTGTTTAATTATTTTGAGTACATTTTATACACTTCTACTCCACTGAAGATTGAGATTGTGTGCACAAATAATGTTGTCTAAAATGTGATGTATTACTTGTTTTTATTGTTGCATTTTGCTGGTTGTACTTTTGTGAGTAAAATTATGATTACAGTACTTTTAGGCTGTAAGAGTGTGTTTTCAATACTCATGTACAAGACCTTTTCATAATTGCTCTGTACATTAGCGAGCAAGTTGAAATGAGGTATTTCAACAAACTATGAACTCAAACTATAGCTTTGTACCAGGAGCGAATAATCAACACTCAGCTAATTTTCACTTTAATTAACAGCAAGATGAAATTATGATCATTGTTTTGCATGTAAATATTTGCATTAGCCAACATTTAATCCTAAATTGCCAACTGTCTTCACATTCACATCATGAGAGCTACATTTAACTGATCAGCCATAGCTCATAGTGATCAGGGACAATAGTTAATTGCCAAAAACACAAAAATAATACAAAAGATAAATAAATGCACTGTACCAGCTTTACAGGGATCCTTGTAGTCGATTGCATCACCGAGGTAGGTAAAATTACTGTCCACAAACTCCCAATCAGACGCCAGAGAAACGCGCAGACAGAGGCACAGCAGGAGCAAAAAACTAGGAGCGACTTCCATGACTTCTGGTCAAGTATCTATAAGAGGTGAAGGTAACTGTAGGAAGAGAAAAGAGCGTAAAAAAGTTGGTCGCCAGCGGCGATGTGATTTAATAAAACACATGCAGCAGCGCTGTTTTCTCACGTCTCCATTCTGCTGCAGTGACTCGCTGACATACAGCAGTGAGAGCAATGCTCACACAGTTCACAGCTAAACACACATGCATGCATCTGCAACCAGAGAGGTGCTTCACCTGCAGCCACATGGCTTATACACATCCTACTGACATAATTAGAGCGCGGTTTGTGTATTTGTGCGTCCCACCAGTCCTTAAACCCACATTCATCCAATCCCCTCCAAACCTGCTCCAAAGATGTTGATGCAGCTTTTGCTTTTTATGTTTATTATCTGTGGGTTTTTTTTGTTTGTTTGTTTGTTTTGCTTTGTTTTTGAAATCATTCTATTCATTTTTAATGTTAAAAAAGACCTCTGGTTTTACTTTAACTTTAACTTTGAATCCTTTATTTTGAAAGACAGACCTTTATGTTGAAATCCAGAACTACTACCACCCTAAACTACTTTAAAAAAAAAAAAAAAAAAAAAAAATCAGTAGCACAATCAGGAAGAAGACACAACTACACATTTGCAGCATGTACGCTTCATCTTCTTGACTTTGAGAAGCACCATCTGAGCCAACTCAATTATTGGGAGCTGCTGAAGATGACTCCCATGACCCAAACCTTGCAGAAATCAATATTGCTTTATGTACACGTTATATTTAGAACATTTATAATGCTTTAAAGGGGAACTAAAGACACTCTCAATGCTTTCTTCACAGCCATCAAGACTGTTTTGAAAAAAACAGTAATTTTACTTTGCGAGATACAGGAGCTGCTGGTCAACCTCTGCCTCGATCTGTGACAATCAAGTACCAGGAGAACTGCCCGTCTGCACTGGATGCCCATGTAAACACACTGGACTGAATACACAGAGTGCACCACAGCACGAAGCTCCATGTCTGGCTCACGATCTGATTAAATTTTTGTGATCAAGGGTCAGAGGTCAAGCTGTCTGAGAGCCAGGGATGCACCTCTGAGGGGATCCACCTGATGGCGGCTGCACCCAGGAGGCCTCTTCAGGCAATGATGATGATGACGATGGTGATGATGATGATAATGATGATGATGATCTTCACAGAAGGATCAGAATGCAATGCTAATCAAAAATATTTCACAAAATCAATTAATTTGAGTAGCTTTGCCAAACCAAATAACAATTTGATTTGGCAACACATGGTTGGGTCTGATGGGGCTGGGTCCAGGATTTAAGACTCCTCAGTGCTCAGCCGCACCTTTAGGAAGGGACTCGCCCCCACAACCAGGTAACTCAAAGACAAAAAAACAAATGATTCATATAACAGAAAAGTTCTTGTTCAACCCTGCAGTGAGAGATTGTTTGCACTCCGTTAAGACGAAAAGCAAATCTACAAGATTACAAACTGAACAAACTGTAAAGTTAATTGTTTGGTTGTGGTTGACCGCAGATGAAATTAACCCATGTAGCTAACAGAGAAATGAGGTGAGTGTGTGAAAGGCTGTTACATGTGTGGTTGTGGTCATCACAATATTTAGCGCTCTTTTAAACACAGATACTTTTATAAACTGTACAAATTGATCCATCACCAACTGTGTACAGATATATATACACCAAAAATTACTTTAAGGGACATTCATCTCCAAATCCAAAATACGTATTTTTCCTCTTACCTGTAGTACTATCAACTAGAAAAAGAAAGTAATTCCTGCGTGAAACCGCTCACAGCGAGGTGTGTGGAGTATCGAGGTTGTCCCATTCTATAGGAGAGAAGGCAGACATCTCCAAAACTCAGCAATTCACACCAAAACTATCTAGATGGATAAATAGCACTATGGGTAAGAAGAAAAGTGTGTATTATTGATTTTGAGGACGAACTATCCCTTGAAGTGCAAATTATTCCTCCCACAAACTCCTCAGAATATGAATGACTTTTTAACTGTTGATGTTTAATACAGTGTCATTCATGGACAGTTCAGTATGAGTTAGTGATGTTGACTCATTGACTTGAACTCCCTTGTCTTCTACTACTTTTATTTCTTCTTCTACTTCTGTATACAGTAAATCATCAGTGGCTTGAACACTACAGCAGCTTGGCAACGTACAAATCTGGCAAAACACAAGACAAATGCTATCCTCGTGCACATGGACACTCGTTGGAGACGAGGAGCAGCTGGACGGCAGTCGGCTGATGAGAGTTGATAAGGGATGAGCCACAGGTGTGAAAACCAGAGGAGCAGACTGAGGACACCTGGTGGACAGGCGAAGAATGAAATTTATACAGGCAGAAAAACTAGAGAGAGGATGAGATTGGAGGGAGAGCAGAACAACTGTGGAAAAGGAGCACAAAGTTTACAGAAATAGTTTTGGGAAACAGACTTTCTTGTGGAAAATCCAATTTTTATTAAGCTTTTGTATAAACCCTTTGTTGCTCTTCTTTTTTATGCATCACTTGAGGCCATTGCCATCTTGAATTTTTGGAGTCATAAGTGACCACATGTGGACAAGAGGGTGGAGGTGAGAACATCGAGGAGTGGATCTGACTGAGAAGTCAAGGACAAGCAGTGGTAGCAACTTGTTATCACAAGGTAGCCACACACTTAATCATACCCTGCTTTATTGCAGATTTTACCCTAAATCTCACTTTCATTTACAAAATAAACATCACGCTGTAACAGTTAAAACCATAAACTCATTAAGAAACTGTTCACTGAGGTCATAGGTCATAAATCAGGTGAAAAGTATTGTCATTTTCTCATAGACTTTCATACAATAGTCCTTTTCACAGCAGTCATTGAAACAGTTGTGTAAACACAGGTGTTACCAATGATACAATTTAAGGTTCTGTTCCATTCAGGTCAAACGGAGTCTGGGTAGAAAGAATGCAGGTTTAAGGCACTTACACACTGGCTTCACTTTACCAGCTCTGCCTCAGAGAAACCGTGTTTATACTCAACTAATTTGCAATAGCGAATACTTTTAGAAGGAAATGTAATACATCAAAATCACATTTTCTATTAACATAATGAGAGAATGTTGACAACATACCTGGGAACTTGCACAAATGTTGATATGGAACGTATCAGTAAAGTGTTGACTGATAACTTATTTTCTGCCAAAATAGGCACCAAACTACCTTGCAATACCAGTCGCAGTGACAACAGCATTATTCAAAAGTCAGCAGCGACTTGAGATGTAAGACATAACATTTAAATCATGATCTGTCTCTAAACCAACCGAAGTTAGTTGCCTCCTTACCTTATCCTGCTTTTGTTGCAGAGCTCTGGACACAAACCCTGAACTTCGGTCACAGTCCTGCATTTTGTACAACCGCCGTCCACCCAGTCACCTCCTTGTGTATCCACTGTGGTAAATTAATGTACTTTTCATTCACTCAGAGGAACGTTGTCTTTGAACTTAACCCAGGCAGGAATTACGTTGTCACCACAATGTGATTTTGAAAACCTTTTAATAATATACAAATGTAAATTCAATGATGCAGTTGACTTTTCAGACCCTGAAGGCTAAGTCCAATTCTTTTATACAGTCTGTGCTCAAGGCTTTCTCTGTATTTGACATTAGATCGTAATCTTGTACCAGCTGCTCCAAAAGCATCATAGTTGGGGTAAAAGTGAGACCAGGAGAGCCCCCCAAAAACACAGGATGAAAAGTTTTTTGTTTGCTTTTTTTAAAGTTTCTAAGTAATAACTGTCATAACTAAATTAGAATTTGGCTGAATAAATCATTTGAGAGACCGAACTTTGTATCGAAAAAGGGAAATTGGAGCTCCAGAGAAGGGGTTCAAAACAAAGGAATAAACACAACAGTTTATGAATGGTTAAAGCTAATATCAGTGGTTGTTTGGTTTAGACTAAAGGCAGTGAGCCAGGAATCTAGTTTGCAGCATATTTGTATCGTATAACATAAAAATGTTTATCAAAGGAGGCACGAGAGACAAAAGTCAAGAGAGGAAGAGGGCCCACAGAGACTCCTTTTGTATAGGGTGCAGAATTTTGTGCGACACCTCTGTGTGCCAGCAGCTTTAAAGCATCATTATTCCAGATTTCATGAATGTTTGAGTGGAGCTACAGTGAGTTGTATGGTACATGTGTTTACCACTAAGTGGCACTGATGGATAGGCTGTAGAATAAACCTGCAAGAAAGGTGAAAGACAAAGCAAACAAAAGTATTTCCAAGAACAAATGTCTGCTGAAAGCTGTGGGATCATTCAGACAACACAGTAAATCACCCACTAGGATTTAAAAAAAATCACTGATGTGATCTCATTGTGTGTTAAAATGGTTTAGTGTGGTGAGAGAGGGAGAGGAAGACTCAGTCCCACCAGCTTCACTCCTCCTCTGAGTCTGCCAGCACACATCTGCTGTGAGGAGATGGGACACTGATCCAGAGAGGAGCGTTTAATGCCTTGGAGATCGCTCTGCACAGCATGGCTGACTGCATCAGTGTGCTGTGAGAGTGGAAAGTGGACCAAAACCTCCAACTGGAGAGTATTTATGTTTACCTTCTCTTTTCTTTGTCTTAAACTTGGGGTGATGTGCCAGTGCTGGTGCAGGCAGGTCCTGCTCGGTGTGGAACTGGGCATGCTGGTGGCGGTCCTGGTGGCCGGGAGTGCAGGACAGATCCATGACAGGAGGGAGGCAGGGTCGTCCTGCTACGGAGGATTTGACCTCTACTTTGTTTTGGATAAGTGAGTGCTACTACTAACCTACTTTTATTTCATCACAGAGGAACTCGGCTTTTAACGCATGACTCATGTGAGATTGTTTTGAAGACACAGGTGCAAAACTTCAAGATGATCTCCAGAGACATTAATGGGCTGCTTGCATGAAAAGTACTTGCTACTGTGCTGTAACCAGCAGCTTTAGCCAGTTTATTCTCAGTAATGGTCTCTCTGGTGTTTATTTTGTTATGTAAAATCAAATTAGGTCATGTGAGTGACTCGGAGTCATTACTGCCAAAGGAAAGCACATGGGGATATCATGTATGTTTATGTTGAAATGTCACCTGTCCAGTTCTCGCTGCTTGTGTTCGACAGGTTTACTAAAGGTTAAATCAAAAACAGTCAGTCACCAGATCTACTGATTTATTGTGATGCAACAAGTTGTTGTTTGGTGCAGAGGTGATAAAAGTACACACATTCTTAATTCAAGTAGAAGTACAGATGATTGTGTAAAAAATGACTGTGCTAAAAGTAGCAGTACTGATTCAACTTCTTTACTCAAGTACAATTACTGTGGTCACTGACATGTACTCGAAGTATAAAAGTAAAAAGAAGCCCACTGAAGGACATTTCTACCAGCTGTTTCTGTGCAAAGCTAACTGAACCTCAGCTTTTCTGTGCAGTTGAGTCTTACCCATCTGTTTTGTCATGTTACATCCATTATGTTTTTTTCATCTTCTTATGTCTGCTGTGTGTTATATGCCCTGATGGATACACCAGAGATTCGTCTTTACTATGTTATTGTCATCCATTTAGGGTGGGCGGGCAGTGCGAAATGATGCAAAATAAAAATAATCAAGTTCCCTTCAAATGCATTCAAACTAAAGTAACAAGTCTGTTTTGAAAATATAAGGAGTAGAAAGTACAAATATGTGTTGAAATGCAGGGAATAAAAGTGCAAAGTTGTCAGAAAAACAAAAATAATAGAAAAATACCCTTTGCAGTATCGCAGAGTCCCCAGTGACATCTTCAAATATCTTGTTTTGTCTGATCAACTGTTCAAAACCCAAAGATATTCAGTGATATGTTATATTCAATGACCTGCTTACGATGTAAAACAGAGAAAATTAGCTAATAATCTCTCAGTGGAGCCAGAGAATTGTTGTCAGTTTTGCCTGTCAGTTTTTCGGTCATCAAAATAGTTGTAGATTATTTTTCTATCGACAGATCAGTTAGTTTCAGCCATTAGCAATACTGTCATAGGGATGTAACAAAATATCGAATATCGCAATATTGCAATTAAAAAAGTCTCAATGTTACACCCAACTGTGACTATTTACTGATTGCTGCATTGTTTTTGTTTTGTACATACCTAATTCAAATAATTACCCAATTCTAAACCTAAACCGAACTCCCGTTTTTTTTGCACGTTTAGGTCATAGCAGGGTACATTTATTTTCTTAAAGAAGGAAAGCAGAACTTGAAAGGGAAAAGATTTTCTATATGAACAAAAATGCTGAACACACCAGATTTATCATTTAATAAAGGACTTTTTTTTTCAAGTCGTCACTTTTTTGTTTTTAAAGGTAGAACTGTACTGTAAAGATGAAAAAGTTGATAAAACGCAAAAATTCAGGTCAACTTACTGAAATACATGTGTTGTTTTTTGAGCTCAACTCTCAAGTTTTGAGAAAGTTTTATCAACTTATAACATTTTGTTGAGATAATTTACTTTTCTTGTTTAGATGAACTTGAAACTTTGAGTTCTGTTGAGTTAATAATGGTTGATAATTTAATATTTTCAAATGCAACCCTTTGATTTTCAAGCACCCAAATGACAAATCAGGTTCACAGCTCACTATGAAAAATTATTTAAATACAATTTTTTTTAAGGTTTCTAAAACCCAAAGATTTAAGTTTATCTGAAGAAGAGAAGTGAATTAGCTCAACAAAAGATTATAGGTTGACAAAACTTGCCAGGACGTCAAATACAGATGTTTTGGGTTGGTAAAGTGTCCTGAGCATGACAAAAATAATAAGAGACCAGGTTTTTCGGTATAGTTAGATCCCAACTGTGTCGTCTTATGTACCAAACAAAGGAGGAGATTTCTCAAGACTTGAATTCCCTGTGAATGCAGACATAAGGGTTAAATTACACCGTCCATTAAACTGTCACAAAGCTAATGTGAAGCTCCTGAACGGGTCACGTCAAGTGTTATTATCTTTGCAGGCCAGATCATAGTAAACATTCAGCAAGAGCAACTTAGAATGAGTAAGACAGTTGACAGAAAGTGTGTTTACACAGTGATGAATCATTTGCAAAGTGCTTATGCAGTCACTTGAATGATAAAGTGCGCTGCAGGGATTCTTGTTGTCAAACTGTGGCCACGTTTCACTGACAGGAGCCCACATCTAGTCCCAGCTTCAGCTCTCTCTGCTTCAGTCTGCAGAACCCTTTCTCCATTAGAGCCAGATGTTCCAAAGATCCCCAGTTTTTGGCTGTGCACTGGAACTCACATCACAGGATAAATGAAAACATAAGGGAGCGAGAAGAAGAAGAAGAGGGGCAGTGCAGCGTGAGAAGAGGCTGCAGAGGATTTTGCATATTTTGCCTCACAATTATCTTTAATTGCTGACTTCCGCTTTGAAAGACGCGCTCTTCTCCTGATTGCTTTGTTGAGTCGGCACCTGTTTTCACAATCAGGATCTGACACGAAGCTGAGCTCATCCGAGAAACTGACGTGGCACTTGAGTTTGTGTTTGGCATTCAGGAATGAGCTGAAAAGCCACATGAGAAAGAGTGGAAAAATTAAGCATCAGCACTCAGAACAAAATACAAAGGCTGAAACTCACTGGTCTCTCTGTGTCAAGTTTAACCATGTGCTCATTCATCACATATACAGTAAAAGTAAAATGATGACTCTTGACACACTGACAACAGTGCAGTACTTTTGATCTAAACATCTATTTTGATAATAAATTAAAGTTGGGCTAAGTGATACTGCGTGGCTCCATCTGAGCCAACAACCCAAAGCCTCAGTATTTGATGACCTGGGAATCAGTTTCAACTACTTTTCTCCAGAATCACATAGCCAACCTTTACTTTTTAAAATCATTTTTCAACCAGAATGCAGAAGAAATGGCTGACTCCAGACTCTCAAATGTGAAATGTTCTGCTTTTCTTTGTCTAATATGATAGTTCACTCAATATCTTTGGGTTCTTGACTCTTGTTTGAACAAAACGATCAAATGGAAAATGATGCTTTGGACTCTGCATACTTGTGATCGACATTTTCTTCACTTTCTGATAGTTTCTAAATTCAGCAGATTAATTGATTATGAAAGTTATCATTGGTTGTACCCCCATATCCAGTTGTACTGTAAATGCAATGTATGATTGATGCAACCCTCAATCAGATCA
>JAJHUR010091863.1:0-15461 GCA_027495735.1 Lutjanus campechanus | reverse complement strand
GTGTTGCTAGTTGCCTGATGATGATGATGATGATGATGATGATGATGATGATGATGATGAGCTGCTCCATTTGCAACATAACAGAAAAGACAAAAAATAAGGCAAAGACAAAACATTTAACAAAAAGAGTTCTGCAGTCTAATCTTAAAATTAAATCATGAGCCCTTTGTCTCTGGTTTGTACAGTTTGTCTTCACTCTTCAGGACGTGGTTGAGCTCAGAGAGAATCTTATTGACCAGATAGTAAGCTGATTCATAAAGCTTTTCAGGGTGTTGGCCTACAGTTTTTTTTCTATCTGATTTTCATTTGTTGGGGCAGTTTTGACTTTAGCAGTAGCAGACAAACACCTATACCATTTAGTATTATAATACTGTGGAACACTCATTACAGAAGTGAAAAACAAAAGATGTGTCGACTTGGCCCCAGACGACTGAAAGCAGCAGAGAAAATCAGTTCTTTGAATTTGCAAAAAGACAAAACGGTTTGTTCTTCAAACTATCTGCTTGATTTTTTTTCATTATGGATAACAATAGGAACTTACAATTTCTTTCATTTTCTTTGTGTTCGAGAGCGATACTATCAGTCCACTCAACCACTTTGTTCACGCAGGATTATTTAACAGAGATATTAGAGCTGTATCATTAGAACAATAAAGTGTTTTGTCTTTTTGTGTTTTGGTAGATGTGTGGACTTTTTGTGTTCCAAATTTGGGGCCTTTCATTGATGTAATGCAATTTCCTGTCCTAACTTTAAATGATACTTGGTTTGAGTTCATATCAGTAGTTATGCTTTTGTAATTAAAGAAAAAAAAACTCTAGATAGCAGTTGTGAATATTCATCTTTTGATTCTGAAGTTTGAGGATGAAGCAGAAAGTTTCATTTCTCTGCCACTGACTCTTAGATTTGCCTGAATATGCAATTATCTTCCAATTGATAGGATTTGATGAAAATAGACTCTGGGGGCAAACCAAGTTATTTTCTACGTGACTCTGGAACATATCCTGCAGTTAGCTTGTATTATCGCAGTGACTGTAGCTAATAAGTGCATGCATAATCATGATGTGCTAATATATAAGATAAACATCTTCAGTAGATAGTGGAGGGCAAGTTCAGCCGCTGCACTCTGTTGAGCCAAAACGATGACAGTAAACACAGGTCGTAATAAAGATAACCGGTTCATCTAATGTGAGACCAGCTGTAGATCGAATATTTGAGTCCTCATGTTATTCAGACCCCCATCTTCTCATCTCCTCTGCCTCTGCCTCTTTCGTCACAGCCTTCCCCCTGCCCATCTCTCTATCCTTCCCTCTCTCTCTGACATTCACTCAGTCCCTGCAGTCTTATTGACCTTGGTTCCTTCTCATTTGCATCCACCATTTTTCATTCTTCGGAATATGGCGTTGGGGGACTTTTCCATCATTAAGTGAATTTACAGCGATTTCCTTATGTGTTTTCTCCAAGGGATTGGGTTATGAGATGCACATTAAATATCCATTAATACCTCATTATCCCACTGATAAGATTACCATGATAATGAGGCAGAAATTCTAATTGTTTCACTTCTTGTTGTGCCACTCATTTAATCATCCACCTGAAAGACAAGTACTCTGCGCCCCTACCTTGAAGACTGTAAACACGGACAGCGGGATAGAGCTCTCCCACCGTCAGTGAGAGCCCTGCCCCCGCCAACATCCCTACACACTGTTGCCTGGGTGCTGGCATGCATGTGTGCTCATGGCGTGCGTGTGCCGTGAAGTGGAAGCGCGACATACCAGGGGATGCGGCTACCACAGGTCGACTTTTTGGTCTTGAGCCTTGGCCACTGACTCCCACTCACACCTGCTAGCACTTTTCCCCCTCCTCCGCGTTCTTCCGCCTTGTTAAGCCGCGGCTTACCAAATGGAGATGGAGGGACACTGTGTTGAGGACTTTGTGGGAGGGTGGGCGAAGCGGTAATTTGGTTGTGAGTAATGCTAGGCTTAATCAACAGCTCAAAGTCATGGCCCCGGAGGCCAGGGAAGGGTGAGATATTACCATTAACCTCTGACCTTTGGCACAGTGGTATAGTATGTGCCTGTGGGTCCCAGCATGGAACGCATGTGACCTCCAACTCTCTCTGTGTCTCTGTATGCAAAGCTGGGCGTCTCTGAAGCCTCATATAGAGGGTTTATCTGGTGTTTTTGCTTGTCTCAGGCCATTCCACAGTGTTGTTTGAAAGTCAGACCTGAAGGCAAACTGTAAATATGATGGAACAGGTTTTAATTAAGATTTAGCCTAACACATGAAATCAATACATTTAGTACTGTATAATGCTGAAACACTAATTGACGAGTGGACTGAAAGAAAATTGATTATAATTCATTATTTATTTTTGCTATTTCAGTCATTCATCACGCAAAAATGCCCAACATTTGCTGGTTCCAGCTCTCATATGTGAGGATTTGCTACGATTAATGAAAATCTTTGGGTTTTTTCAACTTTTTGTCAGTCAAAACTTGCAATATGTAGAATTTACTTTGGGCTTTCAAGTTGAAATAGACATTTTTACAATTAAAAAAGAGCTTCAGCAATAAGTTGATTAATTGATTAATTGTCAACTATTAAATTAAACACCATCTTTGGGGTTTGGACTGAAAAAAACAAGACATTTAAAGGTTTCACCTTGGACTTGGCAAAAGTGGGATGGACAGTTTTTTTTTTACTGTTTTCTGACATTTTACAGACCAAACAATTATCAAGAAAATGATTGACAGATTAATTGATAACAAAAATAGATAAAAGTTTGTTGCAGCCCTATTTCATAGACTAAATGATAAGCTAACTAATTAAAAACACAACTGACCGATTAGTTGACAATGAAATTAAACACTAGTTGCAGCCCGGTACGTATAATATGTTTTGAAATGGACAATTAAATATGAACATGCATGTGAAATATTTCAACCGTTTCCCAAAGGCATCATTTCTTTAGTGGTGTTCTCAAGTTCACATGTTGCTCATATTTAACATCTGAATAATTTATTAGAGCTAATTACAGAATATGAATCAACAGCAGTGCTTTAACAACACATAGAAGCTGGTGAAGAACAAAAGGTGCCTTCAAGATGACTTTGCAACTACAGAGGTGACTCTGTGCTGGTCCAACACTTTTCCAGACAAAAAAAAAGAGAAGCTGGTTCATGCTGTGGAAGGAGGTTAACTCTTTGTCTCATTGTCTTTCTGTGTTCTCAGGGGCAGCTGCAGAGAACATGCTCGGCAGCCTGCTGTGTCTTCCTGGCTCGGGTTCAGTGCTGCTGGACCCCTACGGCTCCACCATCTCAGAGACCACGAGCGAGGCCTGGAGCGTAGAGGTCCTTCCCAGTGACTCAGGTATGGAGCCAGGTTCATTCTGTTGTTGCAGAAACTATGGCTGGGGATGATACACTTATCTCCTGATTCAGTACTGTCATGACGCTTTGGTACCGATTCAGTTTGTACTGTGTAGCTGTATGTTTAAATTCATTGGAGAATTTTGAATTTGAGTTTTGACCCTTTGTGGTTGCTGTAGCTGGTCAGTGTGGAGTGTTGAAGCCAGAGAAACAGACTGAGTTAGTAATGTGAAGTCAGCAGCTATTAGTTTTTTTTCCACAGATCAGAGGAAATAAAAATAAATACAAGTATGAACACCCATGTTGTTTTATGTGAAGTAAAATGGATCTGTTAAGATATTATCTCAGTGCTAATTTCCGTTAGCACATTAATAGGAATTCCCATTATATGTCAGCATCAAGCTAACAAATTATTCAGATAATGAAAAATAGAAAGTATTATCTCAATGCTAATTACCATTAGCGCAGTAATGGGAATTCCTATTATATTTTAGCATCAAGCTAACAAATGATTCAGCTAATAAAAAATTGATTCAGGAAGCATGATACTGAAGAGAATCTGTTTTTTCCCTATGTGTAGTAGACACCCTCTGATTGTTCTTTTGCTTTTGTTATTGTCTTCATCTCCATGACGGTCTCAGATGTGTGTAAACATGCATATTTATGTTTGGTGGGGGCTGGGACACCAGGTGTGGCTGCACGGCATTCCATACCTAAAACGTGTGCCTGCATCTGTCATCATATTTGTGTGCACTTGCCTGTCTTTCAGGGCAGATCTGCGTGTGCCAGTAAAAGGCAGCTCAGGGTTTCCTTAGAGGGACCACCAGGTGTGTTTGCACCTGTGGTGGAGCAGTGAGGAGGGAAGCACGAGGACAGCAGCTGTCCTCAGTCAGTTTACGTGGTGTCAGTTTTTTATCTGGCTAATGCTAACATTGCATTGCTCTGAGACTTGGTGTTTACATCTTATGTTCTTCGGACAATAATCGCACAGGGCGTCAGTTCATGTCATTCACTGTGCCAATCCAAACGTGAATACAATCTTATAAATCTAGATTATACTTTCTTTGTCTGTTTTTGCAGATTAAACATACAGCCCAAACCTTTATTAATGAGAGATTATGTGCTTAACTCCCCCTTTTGAAAACCAGTGTTTTGTGAAAATCAGTAGAGTGTTTTATTAACCGTGTTAAGTGTTTCTTTGAAAAGCCTGGGCCTTATGTTAATTGAAGTAGTACACCACTTCAATATGTGCAGTGCAGAAATGACATGCATGAGTGTCTTGATTGCTTTTTGTTCCGTTTGCTGCCCCTGTTCTGCTCTGTAATAGCACGATCGGAGGCTCGCTTCGAGTACAGCGCTTGTTTCATGGCTAGGCAGCAGAAAACTACACTCTGAAGAGCACTTCAGCAACACATTATTACTAACGAGCATGCAAATGAGTACTGCTGTTAGTATGGAGCCTCTGGGTTCGACCCAACAGCTCCGTTGGGTAGCCAAAGAATTGGCCGTACTAGCTTTATGGTTTGGTTTGGCAGTTATAAGACATGATAATGTATGCTTTGTTTGATTTCATGCATATGTGCGCACTTGGTTTCTCAATAATCATAACAGAGGGGGGGTGGGGAGAGAGAATGACCATCATCTGGAGCAAACTGCCACAAGTACAGTGGATTAGGAGTTTCTTTTGAATGATACTTTATCCACACTTAAAGTGAAGTATAGTACGCATTCATGCCTCAGATGTCTCTTTTTAAAAGAGAGAACTTTTTTATTTCTTTGTTTCTTTTTGGGTCCGTTCGCAGAAGCCCCGGACCTGAAACAGGAGGAGCGTCTGCAGGAGCTGGAGAGCTGCTCAGGGGTCGGCAGCACCTCCGATGACACCGAGGTCAGAGAAGTCAGCTCGAGACCCAGCACACCAGGTCTCAGTGTTGTCTCAGGTACGAAGCTAGCCTGCTCTCTCCCTAACATCTACTTTTCCTTCTACATTTTCTCTCACTGGAACATTAATTTCTGTTTTGATCAGGTTCTCCTTCTTTTGTCTCGTTTAAGTTGAAAGAGTCATAAATTGATCTGCATGGTTAAATTCTGGTTGAAGGACTGGCGTGTAGGATTTAGTGACATCTCGTGCTGAGCTTCGAGATTGTAAACACGTCATCTCTCCCGCTCTGAGCCTATACCTAGATTCTCAAACTGTGGTACTGAGCTCCCTCTAGTGGTACGCAGAGAAAAGTCTGAAAAATTAAAAAAAAAATTGAATGAAAATGCATAAAATATGAGACTACTTGAAATGTAATTTAAGATGATTTTTGTCTTTCCTATTTTTTTGTTTCAATAACATGGTCACAGTCATCCGTGATTACTGGCAGGCATTAAACGGAGGTTAAAAAAAGAGACTGAAAATGTGTGGTTCAAAACAATGTGATCATGGCTTCAAACAGGAGCTGTTACGAAAAGAAGTGCAGATCAAGAGGAGAGTATTTTGAGCAACAATGTTGAAAATTAAGTGGACGAGAGTAAACGAGCATACGTGATATTGGTTACTTGAGAAGCGCCAGTGAAGTGACCACCACAGCGCCTGATATCACCAACTGGTGCAAAACAGTAATGAGACATGACCTCAAGTTACCTCAAATTTGGGCTCAGTTGGAACAAGAGGGAGGAAGAGCCCAGGCTGCAGTATGTGGCGAAGAGAACCTGCGCCCTCTGCAGATATAAACGACTCATTCTAAGGTAATGAAAACACAACAATTCTTATTTTCAGGTGATTATACACCTGTGAAAACATACTTATGAATATTATATTCAATTACTTACGTGTTCTGCCAATAGATCCCTGTAAATCTTACACATTATAAATAAAGAAAAAACCTCCTGTTTCTCATCCTCCTTGGTTCTGTGTAGAGCGGTCATGCTGCTGGGAGGGTTGTTAACCAGTGTAATGGGGTCAGTGTGACTTTTTCTGTATGACACAGGCTGTTGCTGCTTGTCTTTTCCGTGGGCTCAGGTGGACATGCTATGTTGACATGCATGAAGTAGTATCCTAGATTAAGAAGCCAGCGGTGATGTTCCTGGCTCGGCTCACAGGAAAGCGTCCCACGGGATCTGGCCGATGGATAGTCTGCATCTGATGATCACTCTTATCTGTGTCTCTCCCCGAACCCATGGGAGCTTACGCTACCAATTTAGAGTTCCCAGTGGGTTCCCATCTCAGAGAGACCATGCAGTGTAGTCTAAAGAGAAAAATATCCTCTTTTGTTTGAGAGACACTGAACATGCAGGTTCTTCTTTTTGACTGCTGCCAAGCCAAAGTATTTTACTGTGTTGAGTTGCTTTTGTCCTGAGCATCAACACAACTGTTTTTGTGTTGTTGCTGTGTTTTCCTGCTGCAGGTATCAGTGCAACCTCAGAAGACATCCCTAACAAGATTGAGGACCTACGGTCAGAGTGCAGCTCAGACTTTGGAGGGAAGGACTCAGTGACCAGTCCAGATGGGGAGGAGTCAGGCCACGGTAGGAGAGTGTCACATCCCTGCTAGGCTAGCGAAGCCATCAGTCCAGTGTCTATCTGCTCTAAACAGCGTCAGCCAGAACTATCAATCCCTGTCACCTTGACAGCTGCCACTGAGTTAAATCACTGTTTTAGTTCTCAACAGTTGTAATTGTTACTTAAAGTTATACTGTAGCCTCAACAACGAAAAGGAATCACGCTGGAATTTATTGGAATCAAGTAATCTTTTCTCAATAACTTAATGTAAAAATACAAGTTTATTTATTTAAGTGAATCAAACTTAAATTTCTATTCATTTTCAGAACACTTCAGACCTTATCAGCATCAAACTTTAAGTCTTTTGACTTGAAGTGAATAAATGTACTGTACAAAATCCAGTCACCTCATTAATTTAAGTTTCTAAAGAAACAGAAGTAGCATATTAGCAGACTTCCCAGCATCAGTAAACGGGATGAACAACCATTAATGAGATAACAGAGTCGAATACACACTGAATATTCAATTTAAGCTGAATTTAGGATGTCTAAACCACAAAAAAGTTCACAAAAACATGTGGAAGCTGCTAAAACTTACAGAGAAGGACTTCTGTCTGAGGAAAGGGCGTGATATTTTGAGGTTGGCTAAAATTTCTAGCAACAATTGCAGCCTTCAAAAGGAACCTCGTAGTTCATGAACTCTGAGCAGGTCGTGAATAAAGGGAGCGTTCATATGAACTCTTCCCATGAATATGGTAACCTGGAAGCCATATGAAGGCAGCTAATCATCGGGAACAGTTTCAGTTGGGGTGTGTTGTTTAAGTTCAGTACCTCCAACATGAGAAACCTCCAGACTGAGGACTCGCTGTGAAAACATGTTATAAATTTCTGTCACTGTTACTACAGAGTTGTTGGTTCAACTTAATGTCTTGAGCTTACTGTACATATTTATTCATGTATTGTAACTGAATTAAAGAAGTTTATTTGACAAGTTTATTTGTTTTGAATTATTACAAAATTACGTCCACTTGTCTTTTCAGATTCAGTCACTTAACATTTTAAGGCAACACTAACCTTTTTTTAAAGTAAAAACAAAGAGTTTATTTTTAGCCTGGTTGGGGAATCACATTTTTAATCCCAAAACTCAATATTATAAACTATTTTGTTTTAAATAACAGCACTGTACATTTGTGAATCTGTGGTTATTTTAGTAAATGCTCTTAATTGTCTTGTATCCTCTCGTGTTTTTACAGGAGCACACCATCTGACATCTCCACCCTCGCAGACTGATTCCTTGCTGGCCATGTTCGATCCCCTCTCCTCCGGTGAAAGTAATTTACACTCCCAGAATACTCCACAGCCAATCAGAGCTAGAAATGAGTATCATTAAATCTGTACGCTAATGTCGCGGGCTCACAGAACAGCTTGAGCTCTGTGAAATTAACCAAAAGAATGCCTGCGCCCCTCACACAAGCCTTACCCCAATTACTGGACTTAATATAAGTACAAGTGAAGTGTCATTACATTTGGCCCATTTAATATCCCAAATTATTCTTAGCTGTCTTTTGTCCCTGTGCATTTTGTTTGTAGCGCAGGTGGAAGTTGTGTGTGTGAGAGAGGGATGGTCGCAGGCTGTGTGTGTCTGTGGCAAGGTGAAGGGACGACAGGTTGAGAGACCTCACCCCAGGCTCTTTGGCACTGTCCCCTTGTCCCACTGTGCTCGTGGCACGAGGCTGCCATTGGAAGCTTTTCAGGAGAGAGTGTGTACCCTTGGAACAGGTGGCCTACCTATACCTAGGGCTCATCTCCCACCAACATCTCTCTTTAGCACTCTCCCCCACTTTTGAGGTGTTTTATTCCACCAGCTTTACAATGTTCAGCAACTACTCTTTAGAGACAAGTGAGCTGTTGAGGTACAGAACAACAATCCCTCTTAGTAAACTTACTTGTAGAATTTCATCACCATATTTAAAGGACAAGTGTGCAGGATTTAAGTACAGTGGCCATTTCAGGTGCAAAACATGAATCTAGAGCCTCTGTTTGGTTTGTCCATTCTGGGCTACTGTAGAAATGTGGTGGTGCAACATGGCAGCCTCCACAGAGGAGAACTCATGTCCTCTGTGTATAAAGAGTACATGTCAAACTCAAGGCCTGCAGGCTAAATCCAGCTGGTCCCTTGTTTTATGCGGCCCGTGAGAACTTGCAAAAAATATAATTTGCTCAATACAACTCTATGCTGTGTTAAAGAAGCAAGGTGGCCATAAACCACATGTCCCAAAATGCACCCCAATTTTATTATCCGTGTACGAACGTCTAGCCCCTAGATATCAGAATTAATGTCAGAAAACTGATTCAAGCAGTGCTGCTAGCCAAAAGGTTGCAGCTTGTAAAATTAAGCAGCAGCAGAAAAATGCAGTCATTTCATTTTTAAACAAACATGCGTTTTGTGTTTGAAACCTTGCTTGTAGGCCACACAAACTGAAACAATCCTTTTTGTTACTTTGACTTACTTATGTTACTTTGTGTATTTATTTTTTTTCATAGATTAGAAATTGTACACTTGAATGTCCGTTATTTTCCTAGACTTAGACTTCATGGTCGTCTATTTTCAGAGCCAGTTATTAATTATTAGGTTTTCACTAAAACCAGTAATAATCAAATGCAATTAAGAGAGGCAATTCTGTGAAATGATAACAAATAGATACATTCATATAGTCTTACATTTACAACCAGCCCTTTGAGGGTGAGCATAATGCTGATGTGGCCTGTGATGAAATCGACTGTTAAAACTGTGTTTCAAGGCAACAAAAACACAGTTCTCGTTTTCAGGTGATTATACACCAATGAAAACTAATGCTAATGAATATTATTATTCCATTTCTGCCGTTTTCTGCCAATAAACCCTGTAAATCTCACACACTGGACCTTGTGTTTTAAAAACTGTTAAACACA
This sequence comes from Lutjanus campechanus, assembly GCA_027495735.1. Classification (NCBI taxonomy): domain Eukaryota; kingdom Metazoa; phylum Chordata; class Actinopteri; order Lutjaniformes; family Lutjanidae; genus Lutjanus; species Lutjanus campechanus. The sequence goes on along the minus strand of JAJHUR010091863.1, from coordinate 5,659 downwards.
AATATCTACTGAGGGAAAAAGTCTTTGTGAAGCCTGTGCAGTGAGCTGGTGAGTAAGTAACTTAAATGTTAGAGAGAATGTAATGAAAACAGCTCAAGGTGTTCAGGGATGTTTAAATATGATCATTTCCATCTGGAAAGATTCCCTCACCTCAACAATCTTTTATTTTCTGTCTTTTATTACCTCAGGCTCCTCCACTGGAACAATAGTGAGGCCTAAAGTGCATTACGCCAGGCCCCCTCACCCTCCCCCCGATCCTCCCATCCCTGAAGCCAGTGCCCTGGGGCAGGAGACGCGCCACTCTCTCTTCACGCCCCACTGCCTCGCCCAGGCTGAGCTGGAGCACACCAAGCAGCGCCACTCCTTCCCTGACAGGCTGGTCCGGAGCCGCAGCTCTGACATCGTGTGCCCGGGCCGCCGGCCCACAAGTGACCCCGGCCTCAACCGGCGGGTAGCGGTTGAAGAGCGCGACCCTGCCGGGGCCTTCGCCTTAGGACCGTCCTCGTCCCCCAGCAAGGACTCCCTGAAAGGAGAGGTAAGACAGACGAGCAATGAAGTTACTGCCATCGACAGCCATGTTTTTACTTTTGCCGCCAAAGAATAGATTAAGGTATAGTTTGGATTATTTGAGGTACTTATTGATAGTCCATTTATTAGCTACAGTAGATTCCACTCAGTACGCCTCCAGTTAACAGAAGCAGAGAGGGGCATCAGCACTGAGCTGTGTTTGTGTGTTATAATGCACCTGCTGTTGTCTAAGTGTATCTCGATCATTTCTATCCAAAGGTTGAGGACAGGAAAGACAGTGACGACGAGAAGTCTGATCGCAACAGACCGTGGTGGAAGAAACGTTTTGTCTCGGCCATTCCCAAAGGTAAGGAAACCAAACACTTGGTCATTTGAAGCATGCCCCCTTTTCTAAACTGAAAAATGACCTTTTATATATTTAAAAGTGATCTGTTTGATTTCTGCGCTCCTTTTGTTGTTGGTTTTTTTGCCGGGAAAAAGTTCTCTTAATCGCAACTGACAGGAAATATCACACTTTAAAGAGCTGAGCGAAAACCAATTTATAATGTGAGAAAGAGAATGATGATCCATGTTGTCCACTCCATTGCTGATGCTCCAGTTGGAAAATAATGTTTCTTGTTGTTTGAAGTTACTCCAGAGACGTGTCCAGTCCTTTTTTTCTCACGTCTCACTGGCTGCAGATTTATATAGACTTTTCAAAGCTAATCAGTCATCAGAGGAGCTTTAGCTGTGTAGATTGTATGGCTGTAGCCCTCCCAGCAGTGCTGTCAGCCAGCGGCTAATGGTCATTAGATAGACCTTTCTGTCATCAGCACTGATAGATGACACATCTCTTGTTGCAGTTCTACTCTACGACCATCTCTCATACATCTGTCTGGGAAATAATGAGCTGTGCCCACACAGAATGACTGCTTATTACTCTTTGAGATAATGATGTTTCTTAAGTAAACATTGAATTGATATTCATAAAATGGACGACTGTGTGCACAAGTAGAGAGAGCCGTGAAGCTTAAACCACCAGTCTCCCGCCAAATGTCTGTAGAGTCCATTGTGTTTGTCCTGTTGCTCTGCATGGTGACGCACAGTCAGTCGTCCGCCTGGCAGAGCGGCAGCCTGTGTGTGAAAGGCCAACCCTGTCTGTTGTGTCCCTCACAGTGCTGTATTGGACGGCTGAGAGTGATGTCCCAGGTAACGCTTCATGCTGTCGTCATTGAGCTAGCTTTTACTGCTGGAGCCAGCGGCTGCGTGCCCATGCTGCTTTGTAGCTGTCGCCTTAGAGCTGTAGAGCTGTGATGTGACATGGTGTAGCCTGAGCTCCTACGCCCACACTCCTCATCCATGCATCCGTTTTACCGCCCTTTTCCTTTTGTTTTGCTGCAGTATGTTTCCATTTGACTGTATGGAGAATACAGAATATCAATGTAGATACTCCAAACAATGTTTCCTGTGTGCGTCATCAAATTTTAGACTCTTTATCTCTCGTTTTGTCCTGTTTGCACCTTTGTGTTAATAGGATAAGCTTCATTAAACGTATTTACATCTATATCGACTAGACTTCTTATAATGAGCTACAGTGGACCTTTGTGATATTCTGGTATGAACCAGTGGTTTAATTCACCATTTCAATATTCTTTTGCTTTTTTTATTAATAAAGTTCTACACAAGACTTTATGACCATACATCCTATATTGAGATTTTTAGTCTCAATACGAACCATGAAAAAACCCCAAAGATTTAGCAGAGTGGCTGTCAACAGGTGACTCATGATCAGCTTGTCATCCAGTGAAAGTGAAAGTGATGCCAGTCCACCAATCACGTGTTTCTTCTCCACAGCTCCGATAGCGGCATTTCGGAAAAGGGACAAGCAGGAGAAAGACGACATTGTCCCAGAGCGTATCCCACAAGGTCTGTCCTGCTCTGGTTTAATTAGGCTTTGTGTTTTTGTGCTTTTTTTGGCATATTCAGATTGTATCTAGGTGAATTTTAGAAAGACTGGACAAAAAAACAAAAAACATGATAAAATTTTTTGCAAATCACATCTGAGCCAATCAAAATGCAGTTCAAATCAGATTTCTACAGATGCATCTCAGTCCGGCTGCTCAAATTGGATTTCGAAGTGTCTTTCACTTGCTTGACATTTGAAGTTTCACAAAGGCAAGTTGAGGCTAATATTAACATGGTTAGAGGGCTGAAGTTAGTTTAACCACTAAGTGACTGTAAATCAGTAAAGTAGGAAACTCACTGTTACATTGTGACTTTTTTATGACATGAAACTCAAAGCACACACTAAATATCTTAACCTGACCTTAACCTAACGTAACCAGCATGTGGATAATATCTGTTATGGTGGCTTTAATTTAATAATGCATCCTGTGTGTTTGTGGGTTTATCAGATGACCCGATACCCAGACAGAGCTCTCAAGCACAGGCAGCTGAAGACATCCTGGACAAGTACAGGAACATCAAGAGGACCAGCCCGAGCGACGGAGCCACAGGTGGAGCTTCTTACGATGGGACAGGAGGTCAGAAGAAATACTCTTGTGTCGCTGTTACACACACTTGCAGTAGATAATTGAGTAATATTCCTGTTTTTGTGTCCAGATCTTTGTGTTGAGGACAGCGTGCATGACTCTCCCAGAGAAGACACCCTGCAGAACATTTCAACAGACGACCTCCCAGACTCAGCCAGCCAGACGGCGCAGCAGCATGACTCCAAGTTCTCTTTCAGGTCTGATATTCTCAATTCTGCAGAAAAAACACACAACCCAGTTATAAACAATCAACACTTCTTAGCAGATATTCCCAGCCACTGGTGCTGATTGTATTTCTTGTTTCCAGTGATGCAAAGAAGAAGTTGAGGTTGGCATTGTGCTCTGCAGACTCAGTGGCTCTGCCCATCATGGCTCCTGCAACCACACGAAATGGCCTGCCCGACCACATGGACTCTGAAGGTAGACAGTCCTTGTTCATCTATGCTAAAATCTGACATTAACAGTGTAGATGTCAGCTGTTTGCCCCCCGTTTGAAGAAGCAGAGAGGATTAGCCACCTTTTGCAAGAGGAGTTTGCTTGAGCGAGAGAGGGCGATATTTGGCTTATATAACGACAGTTTTCTGTTGGATAAGACTGTCTGACAGCAGTGTAAAGCAGTGTAAATATTCGAAATATAGCATACGCTTAAACTGATACACATTTTTGTAGGTTGCTAAAATATGTTTCGTTGCCTGCCCTGTCTGCAGCAGTACATTGTTTAACTTCCTACACCAGTACTCCTGCTACTTCTCCACACTGGCGGCGTGTTGACCGCCATCTCAAAAATCCTGATTTGTCTCTTTAAGGTTTTGCCAGACAGGTATTGGAGCCTCTGTAGTGACAAATAACTGGTGATGACATACAAACTGATCCTGAAGCACAATTTATGGAAAACATGCTTAGAGTTAGGGAGTGTATTAATTTAGAACTTTGCACTGTCTACTAGACTTCAGGTATCTTTGTCACAACTCCCCACGGGGAGCAGGGTACAAGCCCTTAATGTTGGCAAGCATCCAACTGCTGAAAGTGTCCTTAAGCAAGACACCAAATATGTACCACCTTCACCTTCTGACTCGCCTTCCAAGGTTTGGGGCAAGGTTGGAAAAATGGGGTATGTTAAAAGAGAATTCCCATATGGTGTCAGGAAAGTATCACATTATTAGAACATTATGCATATTATAAATACACGTGTCGCAACATTGATTAATATTGGTCCAACATTTTATCAGACAGATGTGAAGTATTGTTATGCTGCACAAAATAAAGACAGACAAACCAATTCTGCAGGGAACCACCTTCACATCCTGAAGTGGGACAATCAGGCAGAATCAAGTGACGTCCTGTGAAATGGTCAACGGTAAAACCATAAGACTCCATCTTTGTGGCCATCAGTCACACTGTCATGCAGAGGCAGCGGGTTGATCAGATTACAGCAGCCAGTCGTTCCTCTGTGAGCGGCGAGCGATGTTGTCTAATGCTGTCTCCCTATCGTCCTCCCCCCTCAGACAATGAGATCGTCTGCTTCCTGAAGGTTCAGCTAGCAGAGGCTATCAACCTTCAGGATAAGAACCAGATGGCCCAGATCCAGGAGACCACGCGCTGTGTCAGCCGCTTCGACGCACGCACCTGCAGGAAGCTGCTGGCTGCCATTGCAGAAGATTACAGGTAACTGTGGAGGCCTGGGGAGACGATGTAAGCCCACTTAGAGCACCCCATGGGTCTTTCATTTTGTTATCTTTTCTTTGTTCAGTGTATAATGTTGTCTCAGGCAACCACAGAGATTAAGGCAGCAGTACATAATGGCAGTTCTAAAATGCAAATATTTGTGTGTTTCCTTTAGAAAGCGGGCACCGTATATAGCGTATCTAACCAGGTGTCGTCAGGGTCTGCAGACATCTCAGGCCCATCTGGAGAGGCTCCTCCAGAGGGTGCTGAGAGACAAGGAGGTGGCAAACCGCTACTTCACCACTGTCTGTGTTCGGATCCTGCTTGAACACATGGAGTCCAGGATGCTTGACTTCATTAAAGGTATCTCTGCATTTCCATAGAAACATCTCTCTACTCTACAAGGCCACCAAATCTCTGCCATCACCCAATTTTGTTGTGTATTTACATGTGGAGCACCACCAAAGTCCGACCCCAGTGCATCTGTTCCAGTTTATTTCCTGTATAATCATCCTACAATAAAATAATCCTCTTTTATTCAGTTGAATGTAAACAAAATCATTTACTCTGCAAGTAATTCTGGGACCCTGATTTCCTTCATATCTCCTGTTCTTTGCCAGTATGCATTCATAATGGTTTTTAAAAGGTCTAAAGTCTTAAATGTAACTTGTTGAAACCTTCACAAACCCTGTTTCAAGCACTTAAACTGACCGTTGTATATACAACATCCCTTCCAAGCTCAGCTCTGTTAAAAACACCCCTATTGTTGCACAGTAGTGGTTGCAGCTACCTTCTGTGCTGCTGTTACATCTGTTGTTTGTCTGCTCCCCTCCAGCGTTCCAGGGGTGCACAGCCGCAGATGACAAGACAGCATCGGTGGAGGATTTTCTGCGCTACTTGTATGGTGCCATGGCCCGTGATGCCATTTGGCAGTA
>JAJHUR010091862.1:0-15900 GCA_027495735.1 Lutjanus campechanus | reverse complement strand
TCCTCCCTATGATACTGCATGCGTATGTGTCTCGGTGTGTACTGTGTTTGCATATATATGTGTGTGTGTGTGTGTGTGTGTGTGTGTGTGTGTGTGTGCATGTGTCTCTTGTCTTTCGATTTAAGAAAAAAAACAGGAAAAAAACACAAGATACTATCATAAAAATCATCACAGGGACCAATAAAATGACAGACATTTTCTTCCCAGCTGCAATTTAGCTGGGTCAGATTTGATAATAGTTATTAACTGTAGCCCAGTGGTTACTAAGTACAGCTCTAACAGCACATGATTGAATACAGAACATTTCCATTATCTTATGACCTTAGGAGTTTACCAGATTATCATTTAATTTTCTGAGGAAATTTACAAGATTGTAATTATCTGGAAACCCAGGAGTTCTTCTACCTGCCTCCCTTTTTAGTAACCGTCCTCTTGCACCCACATGCCTTACAATCAGATGTGTTCAACAGGAAGTAATTACCGTGGTAAGTTGCGTGTGTGTGTATGACAGAGATAGAAAGAGAGAGACTGATCAAATGAATGTGAATGAGTATGAGCTTGCTTTGCTTTTACAGTTGAAGAGGACAGATACAGTTCTACTGCCTGACCCAACCCAACCTGGACGAGACAAAGCATCAGGTTTCGAATGGATATGTTCCATAAAGCTCAAGTCAGGTTTGCCTATGTTAAAATGTAATTTATTAAGACATTCCTCTCTTATTTCATCTCATCTCAATTCCAACCATGTGTATCATGTGTTGCAAGCACGTATGCAATACCCAGTGGGAAGCAGGAAGAGAGACAGAACGTAGCACTGAATTAGCCTGGTGAGCTAATCATCAGTACTGGATGTCAACTGCTAAATATGCAATGACTTGACTTCACAGCTAACAAGCTGTTCTGATTGCATGAAAAAGTCAACTTTTTCAAACTCAGATTTTAAGCATTCGGCAGCGTGTTCTTTACACAATGACAGTTTTCCTGAAATTAGATTAAAAAAGAAGCAATATATCACTTTTTGTGTTGACAGTATCGCCATATATTTAATTGGAACCCCTTTTTGGTGATACGTATCATATCGACAGATCTTTGCTAATAGATAGATTTACTGTCCTATTTACTATCACAGCCTGTACACACATGAGAATCACTTAAGGGGCCACACAAAAACAGCCACGATATACAGGATAGCCCCAGGGAACACAGTAGACAGTACAGTGCAGCCCTATCTAATATGTGACTGGTTGATAAAAAGCAACAGTGAGGACACTAGCGCCATTCTGAAAAGTTCAGAGATTTTAAATAAGAAGTGCTCAAAGCGGCGGCACAAAAAAGGCTGAGCGCTTTTTCTCTAAGCAGCCTCATGTTGTTGCATACGCTCTCTTCATTAGAAACAACTGAAAAAAAGACACTCAGAAAAAGAACGCTAAGTGGACACTAAGGTCCTCAGACAGCTGACAAAGTCCAACAAAGGTCAGACACTCAGTTTAACACTCAACTAGCATTCAATCAAGACAGTCTACCCAGTTTTGTAAAAAGCCAGAAAGTCACAAACAGGATCATCTCCCCAAAACTGGCTTTATACTTTTTAACATTCAGTCACACAAATCTCGCATGACTTGACACTTACACCACTGTCTGTCTTTTGGGCCCTCAAGGTAGACTTTTCATCTGCGGAAAACCAGAGGAGGGATTGATGAAGAGATGAGAGCAGGGAGTGCTGAAGACTGAGGAGCAGACAGAGAATCCATCTTATGAATTCACCTAATTTATGGCCACATTTATAGGTGGCAAAAGGCCTTGTGACACGCACTGATTGTAGACAGATATGTACGTGCGTGCGCGCGCAGACTCGCACTTGTGGGCCTCAAGGAAAAATGAGGTTATCTGGCTGTGTCAGCCCTTCTCATCTTTTCTCTTCTCTACTTGGTCTTCATTTATCTGTCTGAAATCTACTCCCTCAGCCCATCTCATAAACCTTTGAGTTTTTGTTTTGCATTGCGGAGCTCGCATCATAAAAAGAAAATATATTTAGACAAACAATATACCCCTTTGGGTGAATAACAATACACATGACTCGAATATGACTACACTGCTGAAATTGGCGGAGAATATATATCCTGTTTAATTAATTTTGCATTGTTCTGACGTGACTGTGGACACTGCAGTATATTGCTGGTGCAGTGAAATTATCTCAAGGTCAACAGTGAAAGTTGTCTGAGGGCAAAGAGACACTAGGCGTGACGGAGCTCTGGGAATGACTCTGCAAAAACTCCACTCTCTCTTTCTCTCTCCACTGTCTCTGACCTTGTGTACCCTCCGGCCTGGTTTGTGGTGTTAATACTTTGTTGTCAAATGCCTTGTTAAGCAGACTGGAGGTTACAGTCACTAACCGTCTGATGATTGGGGATTTTATATGGGTGACTGGAAAAATAATACAGTTTTTACAGTAGACTACATAAATAGCTGACCTTGATTTCCTTTTTCCTCCCATCTCCCAGACTTGGTTTGAGCATTTTTTTTTCTTCCTCCTCCTCTCACCACCGAGCTCCCTCCTCTCTCGCGTCCTTTTCCGACTTGATCGCAGGTGTTTCAAAAATTGTTTATTCAGCCTCGTCCCAGCTCTCACATCCTTATCACTACCCTGTGTCGCTACCATTTAACTTGCTAAATTGCCATTATGTTTTATTCTCTGCCAATTTTATCCCTCATCGTTTTTTTTTTCTTTTTCTCTGTCTCATAGCCTATGAACTTCTCTTCCCTGTTCCTTTATCTGAAACTGCTTGTCAGTATTTCTGACTTCCTGATCTTCTTCTTCTTTTTACTTTGACACTCTTTGAAATAATGGTTCCAAAGGGGTTCCTCCTGAAGGGTTGTTGTTCCACCCAGAACCATTTGCTTCTGAAGAACCCCCCCCCCCCTTTTTTTAAGGAAAAAGTTTCCTGTTTGACTAAGGGTTCCATTAAGAGTCCTTTCAATCCACAGAACTCTTTTTGAATGAAAGGATTGTTGAAATCCTTAAAGAACTCTTCCGTTAAGGGTTCTTTTGACCATAATATAAAAGGATGGATTCTAACCATTGGAATATAAAAGAGTTTGCAGTAGAACCCCATCGGTGGATTCTAGATAAAACCTTTGGAATAAAAAAAAATCTCAGTAAAACCTCCTGGGTGGATTCTAGATGGAACCCTTGAGATATAAAAAGGTTCTCTGTGCAGTGTTATGTTATGTTTATGTTGGATTCAAGGGAGATTCAAGGTCGAATTCTCATTACAAAAGATTCTACCAGGAACCAAAGAGGGTTCTTTTATGGGGTCAAGGCAAAGAACCGTATATGGTTGTAGTCAGCATGTTTATTTCTAAGAGTGAATTTGGTATAAATGAAGCTCAGCGTAAGTTCAGTCAGGAAGACCTTCTTACGCTGTCATTCAGAATTTCCTTTACTCTCTCACTCCTCCTACTCTCTCTAATCAGCTGGTCGTGGGCGTTCACCTTCCTCTCTACTGTCCAATCAGACTTTGCCACGGTCTCATTGCCAGTCAATTGCCGCCACTGTCAAACTTTAAATCTCTGCTGTCTTTGCTCCATCAGTGCCATACAGACAATGCGCAACCCTCCTCCACCCCTTTCTCCTCCAGTCTTCAGACCCAGGCAGCCAGAGTCATCACCTCATCCCTTCCCCATGCCATCATCAGGTCCAGGCAGCAAGAGTCAAGAATCTCCTCACCACCTAGCCTCTGCATCATCATCATCCCATCACCACCACCACCAGTGTCTAGACCCCGGGGGGATTTCCTCTAACTCCTGCTCATCACCCCCTATTTATATATGTCCATATTCTATTCGCTGCAATGGGGTCTAACCGCCAAAGACTTCTGTGTGATCATGCACGTGCAATAAACAATTCATCTTACTCAGAGTCTCTCCTGATTGAAATACCTTTACTCCTCTCCCACTCTCTCCGTCCCTCCTACTTTTTTCTCTTCCTGACTTTGTCTCTTGCTCTCAAACTGTCATTTTGTGCTGCCCCCCTCTCCTGCCCTGTGTGTGTTTTTCCTATCAATTTTCTCCATGTTTAAACACCCATTTGCAAGCCATTATTAAATGATTGGAATCATGGGGTGTATGTGTGAGTGGAGTGGAGGTTAGGTGGTGTGCAACGGTGCCCAGATCACCTTGAGAATTCAATTATATCCCTACTCCATGCCGTTAAAAAGCGCAGGCACTGACACGCACACACACACGCACACACATATCTGTGTCCTGTCTAGTATTGCAGACTCCAGTGCAGAGAAAGTTCGCCCGGTGGGATCGATCTCCGGACGGGCGTTATTGGATTTCTCAGATGTGTTCCAACGCTCTTAAAGGTCACCGCTAGAATGAATGCCACCGACACTACACCACCAAACAGGTCTATCTTTTTGTGTGTTTGTGTATGTCAGCCGCAGATTAAGAGAGAGATGGGTAGAGAAAGCAACATTTTTTTTTGCAAACAAAAGGAGTGGTGGTAAATTCCTCCAATTTCAGAGCACAAGAACGTGCCAGCTAAAGCAGATTTCCGGTCATCTCATGAGCAACAGCGAGAACCACTTTGGTGCCATTTCAGGTCACTGAAATCGTCTCTCATACAGTTTGAAAGCAGTTGTCTTCTTTTGCAGGGTTGTAAGCAGATCATATACATTTATAATGAATTTAGGGTTCAGAAACAATTGTGTTGCCTACTTTGCCAGAGATTCTAAAATTATTATCTACTGGAAATATACCGTATCATCCTTTTCATGGGATTGCTGGGGTTTTTCCCCATTAGGGATGTAACAGTATATTGAATATTGCAATATCACAATAAAACAACGTCTCAATAGGAGTGTGACAATATATATTGTGATATTACATGGTTAATCATTGTTTTTTTATTATTTTTATTTCATTTTATAAAAGGACTGCTCCTGACTGCTGTATTGTTTTTGCTTTGTAATTTAAGATTATAAGAACTCACTGCAAAATTAACAATTTGTGCTACTTTTTTGCACATGCTTATGGCTGGCTACTTTTATTCTATTTAATTAAAGAAGGAAAGTAGAAGCACTTTAAGTAAAAAAAATATATATATAAAAAAAAATATATATATATATATATATATATATACACATCAGATTTATTATTTGATAAATAACATTTTTTCAAGTTGTCATTTTTCTTAGTTTTTTATTATTGTGATAATATAGTTTTGTGTTTTTTTTTTATCATGGTATTATTGTACTGTGAGTTTTTGGTATTGTTACATCTCTATTACCCATAAATTGAAGTAGAATTTGAACATAGAATGGACAATTGTTGGAAAACAATCATTATCTATTGATTTACAGTATGATGCTATTCTTATGAAATCATTCAATTATTAGTAGAAATGTTCCCCATTAACATGCGCTATCTTGGCAATGGCAACCATAGAATTATCTTCTCCTTTGCTTTTAAATATATTATTCTTATACAATTAATTATTACTTAATTAATTTTAATATATACACATAGTTGTAGGAGAGAGAATGGCTATCTTAATTTTGATCTGAGGCGATAGTGTGTGACGTGGCGGTAAAACTCTGTGTCATGCAGCCATTTTGGTGTTTGTAGTTTAAGGAACTATGACATGCATTATGTGCAAGTCTCACATTACCAGACAATAGAAAATCTCGCTACCCACTGAACATCTGGGGATTTCTAGATGCAAGATAGTTGCTTGATCTGTGGTCAGAACAGCCACTAACAAACTTACACCCCTTCCTTATTTTTTCCCCCAAGGACAGACTTACCAGAAATCCTCTGCCCTCATTCTCCTCAGTGGTGAGCATGCGATGTGAAGGGCCGCTCTTAAAACTTTAAATTGGTTCAGCAATGGTGTTTTTTTTTAAATTCTCTAATTGTTTCCACCCAATTTTAGTCACAAAAGCTGGCAGATTGTCCTCAGTCTGTATTGAGCGAAGCGTTTAGAGACTGACTTGTGAGTCTCTGTAGGTGCAGCTGTAGGTACTTCACTTGTGAAATGGGAGTTAAATTGGTGAGGAGTCTCAGGGAATATCATCTCAATTCCCAGCATTACAGTAAACCTAACAAAGATTTGTGGCTGCAAAATTTTGACTTGACTGTGATTTTAATGATCACGTTGAGTTCAAAAAGTTGGCTCGAATACACAGAAGTAACAGTGGTTGAGTTATGGCTCCTGCTTGGCCGACGGCATGAAACAAACAACCACTAATAAGAGCAAAGATAAGCAAGAAACTGAATTTAAGTGGGGTTACAGGCCAGTACATCAGTTTTGTGTGTTTCTCCTGATTTGCCTTCACTCACCGGGTTACCCTTGCCGTTGTGGTTGCGTGAGTATGGATAGAAGGCACCCAGCTGCATCCAGCGAAGACACATCTCATAATCAGCCTTATTAAAGAACCCGCATATGTCTGCCCCGGTCTGAAAGAGAGAGACAGGCAAAAAAACTTTTGTTGCAAGCATCATGTTTCTGAAGCGTCCTTGAGCACGAGTGAGGGATGTTGTGTAGGTGACCCTGTGGCAGAGCTCAGGGCATGCAAATGATTTACCATACAGGGATCGATAAGGTGTCCGGTTATAATTATTATTAGGAGGTGAGAGACCACAGAAGGACAGTATTTGAGGGACAGAAGAGAGGAGATAAAGGCAGGACAACAATGTGGAAAAGTTTCCGTAAAGACTACTCAATCAATAACAAATGTATATGGGTCATGACGGACTAGCTCTAGGTCTCTCGGGTGGGGTGGGGCTTGTAACAACATGCTTCACATTGTATCTCAAGATGTCCTTTGATCAAAGGGTCTAGCAAACAAAATAACATCACTCAGGCTGCTGTAATCTACTTAGAGAGGACAAGGTCACATCAATGAGATTATGTCTTGTCAAAACCAAGATCAGATGATGATACTTACGTAAGGGATGCCAAACAGACTGAACTCCATCATGCCTGCAGAACAAAGGAAAACGGGGAGTTATGCCAAATTAAGGATTCCTTTTTTCTTTTCTACACTGCACAGTTTGCAACCATGTGTGCATAAGTGTACAGGACTCTGTTACTATCAGATTACTGATTACTGGCCATACAGCCATCACTTATGAGTGCCAAGATTGTTGTATCCAAAAAAAAGGATATTTATAGTATATATCTATATGTACCTATAATGGATTTGGATAGCTGGTTCCAGCTGGCAAAGTTGTCTCCCAGCCAATGTCCAGCCCATTTTCCACTGGACGGATATGTGGACCTGGTCACCACTATGCCTCTTTTACCTGTCACTTCCAGCAGGGCGCTGCACAGAGAGGAAAGACTCAGGGATTTGTCTTACACATGGAAAAAACACAAAGACATACATAAACTAGCAATGACTAGAATGTAAAAGTGTCCCCTCCCTCTTAAACAAAGTATATTCATTTAAGAAGGGAATTAGCCAATTAATTCTGATGGTAAAATTCAGCACGGTGCTAAAATGAAACAATTCCTGAGCTAAAGCACCTGGGCTCGAGGCCCAGTGGTGCCGGGCATTCCCAGGCTCCTTCATAGCTAACTTTGCAATCTGGCCTCCCTGTGGTGAGAGGAAAATGTCACCGCAAGGACCAATGTAGTTTCACATTGGTGATTATTATCATAAAGATTTGATGAGACTGTATTTCTGTGGATAGCTGGAAGATACCAGTTATGCATCTCCTGTGGCTGATTTTCCTCCTAAATGTGTTTGCAATGATAGTTCCTGCTCTTCCTCTTCTCTTTTTTCTTCACCTACATCTAATCTGACTGTTTTTAGATTATGTGGGTTTGAGATTATAATGCCGATTGTTTACTTCCAAATGTGATCTGGTCCAGTTTTTGGATCATGCACATCTGTCATATAATGTTTGCTCACATACGCTATCAGATCTAACTAGCTAGCTAATGATTGATACTAGCTAGTGTTTTGCTAAGTTGAGCTGTGACTATATAGTATATATGTCACTTTTACAGGTCCTTCAGCACTGATGAGCCTAGCACATAGCATATCTAAGTACCAGAGGAAGGAGAAAGTTGAACAAGGTTCCAAAAGGGGCAGGACTTGGCAAGGGTAAATTATTAAGAATACCTGCCATCTTAGAAAGAGTTTGGTACCATTCACATCTGAACAGATTCAGTACTGATACCATTACCTGGAATTAAGTACTCTATGTTTTAACACAATTACATTTCTGTTGTAAAAATGTCCAAACTTCAATGATTTCAACACTGTTATTTATTTTTGAACATTTTATTCTTTACATTGAACATTTTACACACCACGCAAGATAAAATCCCTCACTACCTCACAAACCAGTTCCTACAACCTGCAGCCTGTCAGTGTATTTGATGTAATCAGTTGCTTGTGTCATGCGATATGCTTCTGTTTATGTCGCTGTGCTTGCACACGGTAATAATTCCCTGTTAACAGTATAGTAAAATGCTAAGCTTATGTCAACCAAGATGGTAAAAACAAACATGCATGAAGATAAACACACACATAAACATACACATGAGTACATATTCACTTACTCATAGGTGGGCTTGGCGTGGGACCAGCCATAGAGGTTGTGGACATCGTAGTGTTTGACCTTCTTTCCATCACTGAGTATCTGTTCACTGTTCATGCACAGAGTCTTATGGTTTAAGCCAAGGTGTTTGGACTCCAAGGCTTTTGGAAACACACACAAACACACAACATTCAGTCTTTTAAAGTCATACTCTTAATGTTAGCATCATAACTTAATCATCTATTTACAACATGAGGAGAACAAGGTGTAGAATTCTGTGTGTCTTACGTGGCATATAAGGAGGGTTCTCTAGGAGTGGATCACCAAGGCAATTCCCTCCAACTGTGCCATGGACAAAACTGGCAGGCTCATTCATGTCCTTCAGATGAAGACAGTGAAAGTGATAAGAAAATCATGCAGATAATAAGTTTACTTTATAAATTTTATTTCTTTAAGGTTACTCACAATCCAGATGCCATCAAACTTTGTGGTATTGTGATAGAAATCCAGGATCTCTTGTTTCCACCACGCTGCTGTCGAGCTACGGAAGAAGTCGGGGAATGCTGCGTATGCCCTGAACCGCTGGACATGAGAATGTAAAATGATCAGAAAATGAAATGCTGAAAAAACGTAACATCCCACCCAAGTCCAGAAGAGCTCGTGTTCTGTAGTTCCCTAATTATGGGCTGCTTCAGACCATGTTTGAGAATGTTTAAGCATGTGTTCCAATATGTTGGAATTTAGGAAGTGGTATGTGTCAGAGTGATGAATATAGTACCTCAACTTGGGTATCCCAGTCCAGAGATTCATTTACTGTGATATTAGGGAAATCTGGCCAGACCTACCAAAAAGAAATCACACAAAATTACTCCACCACACATACAGTGGTTTAGATCTCTCTTTATCAGTACAGTACATACCTTCCCCCACACAATTTCACTACTGAGGCTTTCGGGCCATTTGATGAAGACGTCCGCTGCTAAACCTCTCTCAAAGGCAGGGTAAGGCAGGGTCTCATTGCCTGAGATGGCTGGATCCTGGAATTATAACACACACCTCTCAGTATTTAATTGCAGCGAGTGGCTATTCAATAATTTAACGATCAGCCTTCACAGATTTAAGCTTTAGATATTTTTTAGACATTTAATCTCATTATACAACCCTGATTCCAAAAAAGATGGGACACTGATGAAATAAAAATGTTCAAACAGCTTGTCGTAACATCAACAAATGTAAAGTTAAGACTCTACCAGGCAAAGTGAAAGCCACATACTAACTACATCCAGAAAAGCTGCCAACTTTTCTGGGCCCTGAGCTCATCTGAGATGGACTGATGCAAAGTGGAAAAGTGTGCTGTGGTCTGATGAGTCCACATTTCAAATTGTTTTTGGAAATCATGGACATTGTGTCCTCTGTGCTAAGGAGGAAAGGGACCATCCTGATTGTTACCAGCACTAACTTCAAAAGCCAGCATCTGTGATGGTATGGGGGTGTGTTAGTGTCCATGGCATCATGGCTAACTGTCACTGATGGCACCATTAATGCTGAAAGGTACATACAGGTTTTGGGGCAACATATGCTGCCATCTGGATAATGTCTTGGACATTCCTCGTTATTTCAGCAAGACAATTCTAAGACACATTCTGCATGTGTTACTACACCTTGGCTTCATAGTAAAAGAGTTCAGGTACTAGACTGACCTGCCTGCAGTCCAGATCTGTCCCCCATTGAAAATGTGTGCTGCATTGTGAATCAAAATGTAAGTTCCCAAACACTGACAGAGTGTAGCAGGCATCAAATTCGGAATGAGTGTATATTTACTAGAAACAATAAAGTTGATCAGTTTGAACATTAAATAGATCGTCTTTGTACCATATTTAATTGAATACAAGTCAAGATTTTTTTGCAAATCATTGCATTCTGTTTTTATTTACGTTTTACACAGTATCCCAACCTTTTTGGAATTGCGGTTGCAATATTTACACCGTCCATATGGTTGCTGAGTGGTGTCCACTCATGTAATTATATCAATAGTTTAAAATATAATGGCATTACCAGAATGAAGATGAACCTCATGCCTTCTCCCCTCATGCTGTCAACCAGAGCCGGCAGGTTTTTAAATTCCTTGTCCAGAACAAAGTCCAGCTGACGTTCCATGTAGTCAATGTCTGCATACTGCACATCCTGCAGCAGACACCAGGCAAAGCTCAAATTAACTGAAGGTAAACTGGGTTTATTTTATTAACAGACAGGAATCAATCCAAAATACTGCAGTAATTTAAACAGCACTATCCTACTGAATTACACTCAGGTCTTCTGTATTGTGCTATTTGCATGAGAAAAATCACAGTACACTCTTAGAAATGAAGTTTCCAAAAGGGTTCTGCCTGAATGACTAGGGTTCTATCAAGAATCATTTGCATCTGAAAAAACCTTTTTTTGTTTGTCAAAGGTTCTTTGTAAGACTAAAGGTTCTTTGTCATCCATAGAACCCTTTTGGTTCCTGAAGAACTCTTTCGTCAAGGGTTTGTTAAGGGTTCTTTGCACTATAATGCAAAAACGTTCTTGGTAGAACCCCCTGGGTGGGTTCTACATGAACCCCTTGGAGTACGAGAGTGTTCTTGGAGGAACCCTCTGGGTGGGTTCTCGATAAAATCCTTGGAATATAAAAAGGTTCTCAGTAGAACCCCCTGAATGTGTTCTAGATAAAACAAGCCCCTTGGTGGATTCTAGATAAAACCATTGGAAAATAAAATGATTTTTGATTTTTTAAGTTGAACTTTAAGAAAGGGTTCTAACAGGAACCAAAAGGGGTTCTCCTACGGGGACAAGCCCAAGAGCTTTTATGGTTGGTACACTATATGAACATAATTAAAGTTTGAATTAATGAACGACTGGTGTGAAAATAAGAATATGACTAGATTTCATAAAACCTTGCCATTAGGTCAGGAAAAATAATTGCACATTTTACTATAATGATGTCAAATGCTGGGATTCTACTCATAGATATGGAAAGTTTGTTTTGACATATGGTACGCAGCACCTGAGATATGAGAGAAGCGAGGGTTTCATTCACTTCTGGCTGTTATTTCTTACAGTGAGAACAAAACTTCATCTGCTTTGGTTGCCTGGTGAGTCTGTGGCAGTTTAAGGTTGGTTAGTCTGTAAAGCGAGCTGATGCGTAGCCTTTAGAAGTAGCTGCATTTTCTGCTTCTTTCATTCCAGTTAATGATGCAGGATTCTTTTTGGCTGGCGTCAGCTCCTTGCAGGTTAGGGCTTTGTGGAAGCGTATTCTGGGGATCACTTGATTATCAATGGAAATTCTTATGTTCTGCTCTGCATGATGAAGAGGATGGGATTCTGTCCTGTTTTTTACACGCGGAATATCTTTCTGTGGTCAAACACAGCGCTCTCACGGATGATTTTTACATTCTGATTTGCTACAGCCTCGGTTCCCTATTCTGTTTGGCAAAAATGTTATTCAAATGTGAAGCCCACATTTGATTGTCAGAGAGAATTACTGGTTCTGGTACAAAACTGGACATGTCTAGAGGCTGTGAAACCTACAATGGAATGGATTTCAAATGAAATTATTGGTCACATTTCATTAGACTAAACTGGACGTACCCAATGTAATCTGTGGAATCAGTGTCTCCATTTTGCTTCATCCCAATAACCTCTTTTATCTCATTTATTTTGATGTAGTTATTGTCTGCATGTGAATGCAGCGAATCATATTGTAAAATAAGGGTGGATGCTGCATTGGATTTACCTCAGGCTGAGTGCGTGTCCGTGTGCTGTACAACCTACAACAGAACCTACAATAGAAGCTATCAGATTGCATTTGTTCGGATGTGGGCAGTAAAATGATCCCTTGTGTTGAGACACTTATTGAATGAAATCTGTGGCAGGCATACATGCTGGAATTTAACTGGATAAGATGTATGAGGGCAGTACCATCATTGTGGATGGATGGTTGATTTTATTTGGTACGATGCCGCTTGAATCCAAATTTGGATGGAAACATATGAGGCAAGGATGTGTTTTTTTTGTAGTAGTTTTTTAGTTGAAGAGGTGTGCATAAGACACTACAGTCATTACACTGCCATAACCATACTCTGGCACTTTTTAAGGGAGTCTTTATGAATGAATGAATTAATCAATTTTGGACTGTTGTCATTACAGTGAGTGTCATTTGGTCAATCATGTCGAAGTTGACACTGTTTGAGATGTCGTTGTTCATTGCTATTACTACTTGACATTAACCATGACATCATAAACTGTCAGTGTCTTTGTCATTGTCAGACTCAAACTGTTTAACTTTATTCTTTAGCATTACATTACACTGTCATATGTGGCTAGCTTTGACCCTGGCTATCATGAGATCATTATAGATGTGTCATGAATATTTGACCTCAAGAAATACATTTTGGACTTGGTCATAAAGCCATCATCAAGTTTTATTACTCTGTCAAATGCTTTTGTAAAAGCATTGTAATGAATAATTTCCTGGACTTCGACTAAAGTGAATCAGCCAATTAGGTGGCTAGCTCCACTGCTAACTGAGCTAACTAGTTACTGGCAGCTATAAATAAGCCTGCTTTAGCACCAAGTTAATCACCTAACTGGTATCTAACTGGTGCATTAGGTAACTCTGTAAGCTAAATCACCTTGGAACTGTACTCTGTCATCAAACTGGCCTTATAACATTTAATGACATCTTTATGACATGTCCAAATGGTACCACTTTCAACCATTAACAAAGATGTTGAGTGTTGAGATGTTCTTGACAGGTGTCATGACAGTGTAGTGACAGTCTTATGCGCACTGCTTCAAACCATTCTGTAACCATTCTTTTTCTGCCACATAATTGCAATCAATGGCTGTTGCTGTCCTGATTTTTAATTCAAACAAGTGAATAGTCTTTGCTGGGAACTTACATAGGGTATACCGGCATTCTTCATGTCTCTGTATAGATCTGCTATCTCCTGGTCATTTGCGTAACCATAGCGACAGAGCTGGAACCCAAGGGACCAATAGGCAGGTAGGACAGGTCGTCCAATCAGCTGTTAAGAAGAAAAACAAACAAGGAAGTCAAAACAGTTCAGGACAGAAAAAGTTGTTTTGCAGGAAATCGGGACAGTGTCCATAAAGTGTTTGTTTGACTGTTTGTGTGAGTGTGTGTGTTTAGATAGGCTAAATGAGAGAGCGCAATGAAGCGAGGAACTCCCAGCTGCTGCAGTCCATCAACAGCGGCCCAGGGCCAGACACAAAACACAGACACACACACACACACGCACACGCACACACACACACGCACACACGCGCGCACACACACACACACACACACACACACACACACACACACACACACGGAGAAACACACACAAATGCAAACAGTTACACACACAAACAGACTAGAAGTCCAAGAAGACTTACCTCAGTGTACTCTTGCACCACCATTTCAGGTGTAGGTCCCAGGACCATGTAGAAATCCAGGATGCCTCCCAAAGTTCGGTAGGTTAAAGCTGGAGTGGGCTGGAAAGTCACATCTGGACGCAAAGCAAGCATGAGAAAAAACTAATTAATTTTTAAACATAATCAAATCTTGGTTTTAACATTATGTTATGTCGCACCAAACTGTTAAACTAGCTTCGAACTCTATGCTCTTACTCTAAACCTAGTTTAAATTTACCTCTGTTGCACCAAAAAGTCCAGTTTAAAATGTGACCCAGTATAACCTGAACAAGTTTTACGATGTCTCTCCTCTGTCTTTCATTCCAATTGGTAATTCAGCCAACAAATTTTTGTCAAGGGAGGAGAAGTTAGAGCTTCTCTGCCAAGCTCTCTCTTTTATACTTACTAGCTGGGTCCTGACAGCACTCAAATGTATTTATTTTTGTTGATTAAACTCCATTTAATTTCAGTTTACATCACTTAACCTGGATTTAATAAACTGAGATTGTAAAAATTGTATTGTATTGATTGTAAAAGTTAGCTTTTAATTTGCAATGGAGCATGCACGATTCACACATAAACCTATTTTTTCTAAACTCTGATTAGAAGTAATATTATATTAAATTAAATTTGGCTGCATGCATGTTTTAATACTTACAGAGTAAGCAAGCAAAGCAGGAGGGGAGGAAACAACTTTTGTTCTACCTAAGTACGTGCCTCTTATTGAAATTGCTACTTTCTGAAAATCTCAAATTTAAAACTGGTTGGAATATGTTAAAAAGAAAGTATTTCTGTCACTTTTTACAAAGACAAAGTTGATTTTGATTACTGCTCGACATACTGTGTAGTTAATAAGGTGTTGAAATAGCTTGGGAAGGACATTGGCACATAATGAGCAACTTGGCTCTTTGTCATGCAAACTGAGAACTGCATGGATATAGCACTATGTGTATGTGGGATGCATGTCCGTGTTTTCAGTGTGTCTTACTGTTCAATATGCAAAAATACAAAAGTGGAGATGAGTGGAATGTGCTCATTATATTGAGTTGGCTTTGTACAAGATGTGCTCAAAACACGGGAAATGGCCTCACTCATGCAGTAAATGCTCACTGCTTACGTGAGTGAGTGAGATTGTGTGTGCGTGTGAGGGTGATTGGTTACATTTGCATATGGCTTATAACGGGCCCATTCAAATAATGGTCTGTGGGCCAAATCCGGCCCTTTAATTACCTAAATCAGACCTTTTGATCAGTTATAAAAGTGAAAAAAGTATATCATCTGGATTTTATTTTAATAACCTGCTAACTTTCTAAATTTCTGGGTGTTTACATTAGAAGAGCATATTTTTAATTAGTTGGCTAATTAGTCTATTCATGTCTGTTGCAGAACACAGAGACACTTATTATTATAAAAATCTGTAACTCAGGCTGTTTAAGCACGACAGTACAACATTATATACAGTTCCTGTACATAATGTTCCTTTTCAAGTTGTGAAAAGTAATAAAAGTGGTGAAAAAATAAAAAAGGTGCATTGTTTTACATATTAAATTCCCAACTTGACAAGTCAGACATAGGAAATGTAAATGTCTGTCTCCTTGGTGATGTACCGGCAAATCATTTCTGGACAAGCAGGTGTGTGTGTTTCTCTTACCCATGGCGTTGCTGTTGAGCAGCAGCACACCGTGAGCATCATTTGTGTTCTCAAGGCCCATATAGAAGGGATGCACTCCATAGCAATTCATCTTGTACTGTAGCATCGAGACAGAGAGAAAGAATTAAAGTGTGAGACGGGTGAATGTTGGTTAAAGAATTGGTCTGTTCTGTGGTTTGTACTAATGTTTGCTTGGGCGCCACTTTGTTTATTCATGTTTCTGTACGCCTGACAGG
>JAJHUR010091861.1:0-12015 GCA_027495735.1 Lutjanus campechanus | reverse complement strand
GCGGAAGTCCTACCGGCTACATGCTACAGTTGACATTTCTGCTAAAAAAAAAGCAGCTGCTACCCTGTTTCTCCTAAAACTCCAGGATTGTTTTGTGAACTGAAGACCTTCACCCATCATCACATCGGCATAGTGGTGAGTACATACTGAGTGGGTTATCATGTAAAGTGGAGTATCACTTTAAGATGCCTTAAAATCCTAGACTTACCCAAGCAAAGAACAGATACTGAATCCAGCCTTATATTGTATCTGCTCAGGCTAAACTTTTTTATTACTGGCTCTACTGGCTCGATTTGTGACTTCATGCCAGTGCCATGGCCTGCTGAAGTGCCCAGCCACCATCACTGTACATCTGCTTCCACTAGACCTGGCAATAGTCACAAGTTTGCAATCCCACCAACATGGGTGATTGGCCCCCTGGTGCCCCCAGCATCCAAGACAGCATGATTAAGTGTCCTCTTGGGTCCCCTGCCAGTGGACAAAACCTGCTAAAGTGACCTCTACAGTGACCCAGTGTCCAAGAAAACATGATAAAGTGCCTTGTAGGATGCCCTTCCGGTGGACGAAACATGCTGAGGTTCCATCTAGGGTGCCCTTCCAGAGGATGAACCATAATAAAGTGCCCTCTAGGGTGCCCTTGCCTTAGAGGAAACATGATAAAATACCCTCTAGGGTGCCCTTCAGCTGAGCATGATGTGAAGTGTTGGGTAGTACAATCAACCAAACAAAAAAAGTAAAAAAAAAAATAAAAAAAAAACTTAAAAAAAAATAGAACAACAACAACAACAAAGCAGTGTTGGGTTACTTATACCTGTTGGGTCTGTTGGGTTGATTGTCTGACCCAACATGCTGGGTCAAAGAAAACCCTACTGGCTGCAAGCTCTGTTTTTTCTGGGTAAAAGTAATCTAATGCCCTTATGTGGTTGGTATATTGGTTGGTAACATAAGTCAACTCAATTTATCCACCTGTTTGAAATTAATGGTATGAGTGTTTTCCCAACTATTCTCAGATCAGTTGTATCAATCTGTGAAGGCAAAGGGGTGGGTAAACTATAGTTTTCTTACATTTGACCGACCTCTGTATTACTACACACCTGAGTACAATCAACCCAACATGCTGGGAAAAACTAACCCAAATGCTCTAGGGTGGCCTTGCAGTGGACAAAATGTGATCAAGTGTATCAAGAATGTCTGCATTCTGGTGCCCCATCATATACAATTAGTACTCTTATTTTTTTTATTTATTTTTTTTAATCCCTGTCCCTGAGACAGGCTGAGTCTGCCACTGGCAGGTCTACAGGATCATCAGGTGGGCAGCGTGTCAATAACTGGTGTTTGAGTTGGGCCCTTGACATCCCAGAACCCCCTCCCCACCTTTTTACCTGCATCCACACACTCAACACAAACCCAAAAACAAACTGTCGAAAGTTAAAGAGAGGATCCTTCCTTCTCTCCTCATCACTGCAATAAAGTATATGCTTTAAAATTGCTGGTACTTGTTTGAGTATTAAACAAACATTAATTCCAAGGATAGTTAAGTACGTATAAGGATAGTAAACTCCAAAAGATAGTGTCCAACTAATTTCCATTTAAAACGTCTATTGTTTTGAAGTACTATAAGGGTGATAATTCTCTGTTAGTTAGAGACACCTTTCACATTACACAGTCAATTGATCCATTGTTCATATAAAAATATTGATTGCCCTAGTTGCTCTTGAACACTGCAGTGAGTGTTTGTTGGAGCAGAGAGTAATTTGGGGAAATAGAAGAAGACATGAAAGGGATGTCAAAGCTGTCTTGCTTCAAACAAGGCTATTATAGCCAACTATTCTGTGACTTGAGATTTTGTTGTGGCACCTGAGGGGGCCAGTTGGTCCTCATTCAAGGACACACCTCTGCTCTGTTCATCACAGCTCTGTATGATAAAGCATTGAGGCCTTGAATAGGATCAGCATGTTTGGTCCATTAGTGAGATGACCGTGAGGATGCTCAGGATAAAAGATCGGGCTATTACACAAGGTTCCCTTGTGGGGCAACCTAGCACAGTGACGATCAAGAGCCAAGGCCAAACTGCTCTGCCCCCATATTGCTTCTGCAATTAGACAAGAAAAAAATTCTTGAAATCATAGACACAATTTGAGTGGATAGCATAAGCGTACATACTAATGATGATGACAGGCAGTATAAAGAGCTTGTATACAAATGTGCACCACAAAAATGACTAAAAGCTGCACAGGGGAACTTCTGCTTCGCAATTAGGAGGATTCAGATATAATGTCAACAGAAAGATTTGAATTAGATAGTTTGTGTCCTTTTCTAATAACACACTTCTTATACTCTTCTTATACTCTCTTAGACCAGCTTCATGTTCCCAAGTTTGTAAGAAGAATGTGCATCTAACTACCTTAACTACAGAAGCTGAGACAGGCCATGCTTAAGATTATTTTAAGACTATGAGTTAATTTATTTATTATCTTGAGATAACAACACTTCTTTTCTCAATATAATGACCTAACTAACTTGCGATCTTGAGATAATAACATTAAAACATAATTGCCAGCCTTTTGACTTGAAAATACTTGATACTCTCCCCTAAGCCCAAGGACTGAAAATCATTATTTAAAGTGTACCATAAATCAATTAATTTCCCATAATTTCCTGAAGCAATCAGTGTTAATTAGCTATCAATCAGCAAGCCAACACTTAATATCCCAGATCCACTTTGTTTGAACAATCCAACAGCTGGTCAACAACATGCTTGTCAAAAATTACAGACAAAGAGGCAACAACTTCCAGCCTCATTCAACATTTGATTTCACACAAAGAACAGTAAGTCGAGGCTAATATTAACCTCTTGTAGAGTCATGAACACTTTACTTCAACAACATACCTCTAAAGGTGTTAATGACACCACAAAAGGTTAAATGCCTGGAGCACTCAACGAGTCCGAACTGAAGAAGCCTTTTGGATGAGAGGTGAAACATCTTTAAGAACCTAAAGCAAGTCCAGTTACCTTTTTATGGCTCCTATAGACAATTGTATGTAGTTAAAAAAAAATACCAGTACCAAAACCAGTACCCTTGAAGTGATACCTTACCTTTGTTTTAGTGGCATCTCAGCACACTGAACTGCCACCTCCGCCAAATTTACCATGCTTGACTTCACCACCACAGGCTGTATATAGCTGCTGGCTGTAGCTATGGCAATAGGCTAATCAAACACTTCAGTTGAAGAACACTTGCAGTGACTAACTGCATGCAAAACCATACAAGTAGTTTTTTTCTGGATCTGTGTGCAAAAAGGATTGAATGCAGGTTTCCTTTGACTGGAGAACATTTGATACTGCTCAATACTGGGTTATTTCAATCAGTATCCAGTCCTAGAGACAATGAAGGTGCAACTCACTGTTACATTATGACTTTTTTAGGACTTGGGACTTGACTAGGGACTTGTCAGTCTTGACTTAGGGCTTTACATGGTGTGCAAAGTGCAAAGACTTGAGACTTGTTTGTGATTTGCAAAACAATGACTTGGTCCCACCTCTGTGAAAGCTTCTACAAACTAGTCTTTTACCTCAGAATATAGTGTTCAAGTTCTTGCAGGTTTTTTTGGCCTGAGTCACACTGCTAGCGTTCTGCGGAGCAGCACAAAAGAGAAGCAGACACAGACAGTGAGGCTAGAGATAAAGAGAAGGAAGAGTAGAGGTTAATTAAGAGATTTTTCCAAATCTGTTATGAAAAATAAGACTATACTAACATTTTCTTTCATAGTGTAATACTCATATTTGGGCACATGGGGGAGCTGTGGTACTGTGTTGACTCACTGTGACTTCATGTACCGGCGGGTGAGGGGAGTGAGGAGTGAGAGGAAGCCTGGGCACATATTGAAAATTCATGACACGCACTTCTCAACTTCTGCAAGATACACAGCAAGTATAATGAGCTCAAATCTGAGAACTTCCTGACTATTTTATCAGTTTGTATTTCTTTTGGGCTCTGAGTCTGTGTGTGAAACTCTAACTCTCTGTGTCATCATTTAAATATAAATGACTGGCACAGCTGTGGCTTTAACAATATACTGCAAGAGACACTAACGAAGAAAATGGAGAACCTCTAAACAAACAGTCACTCCGGTCACGGTGAAGAAGACTGTGTAATGAGCTGGGATTGAAGCTCTCTGTGTGTTTGCCCTTAATTACATTTTATCTTAATGTCTTTATCTTTTTTTAGTCATCTAACTCTCCATCAGCTCGTCCCACAATTGCTTTTTTAAATTCTGCCGTATCTCCCTGTATCCTTCCCTCTCCCTCTCTCCAGTCATTCTCTGTCTCTCAGTGTCTGACCTAGTTTTGGACAGCCTTTCTTACACACACACACACACACACACACACACACACACACACACACACACACACACACACACACACACACACACACACACACACACACACACATTAAACCCAGACATACACACACACAAAACCAATGTTCCCGCAGGTGCTTAAAATCCTTGAAAATTGGTTGAATTTCGATGTGGTGTTTTTAAGGTCCGGAGATGTCTGGAATTTTGATTTGTGAGGTTGAAATGGCTGGAATTGATCAAGGTCATGAAACAGCACTTTCAGACAATATTGCTTATGGCTGGCAGAGTTTTATTCCCATCATGCACTCCGGTTAACTCTCTCCTCTTCTCCTCCTCTCTCCTCTCCTCTTCTCTTCTCCTCATCTGAGGCTGCTGTTTGTACTTGCGGTAGTGTGATGCAGAGCAGTGCTGGCATGTTGCCCCAGACCAGACCAAAATACCCACGCAACCATGCACACACACACACACACAGTGACACACCATCCAAAACAAAGACACAAGCACACACACACACACACAAACACACATACAGCCCGCAGTGTATCTTCAAACATTACTTCCGATACATTTGGACTTCTTGCATTCTCCCATCACGGGTAAAAACATGCGGGCTCCTGCGTAGGAGGCCTCTTTAAAGGAGAGGACAGTGATGTCACAAAGGAACCACAGTTACAGCTACAGCACATGCTGAGTGAGAAGTTTCAACCATCTGGTCAATCATTATTCATAGCGAGGCGTAAACAGTAAAACGTGCTGCTGGGCATGTGTTGCAGCAAGTGGATGATGGAGAGTGAGGATGGTGGGCTGCTAAACTGTTATTAACACGCTGCCTCTGCCTCGCATGATCTCAAACAAAGGTGAAGTGGTCGGATAAAGACACAAAAGAGGGTGACGAGTGCAGTTGGTGAGGGGTTCAAAGACCACCTGGGCTTATTATGTTTTGTTGAATATTTGTCAGTTGCAGCTTTCAGCATAAGATTATTTCACTGAAGCTGCACAACTTAACTTTGCAACTGAAAACTCAGGAATCACTGCTTTATAAATGGATAAAGAGTGAAAATATAGATCGGTAATACTTTGTTTGAAGGGATGTGCATAGGACATTACACTGTCATAACCACACCACAACACCTTTCATGAACATGAGGTAGTCTTCCTGAATGTTTAAGACTGTTGTCATTAAGTGACATTTGATTGGCTCTTGTTTGAGATGTCTTTGTAATGACATCTTGACATTAACCAAGACAAAAATGTCCTTGTTATGACAACTTGACATTAACCAAGACAACATGACCTTTCAGTGTCTTTGTTATGACCACCTGACATTAATCAGCCAATGATGTCATTGTTATGACAACTCGACATTAACCAAAACAAAAATGTCTTTGCCATGACAACTGTCTTATGCGGTTGTTATAAGTGTTTAGCTTTATGTTTAAACATGACATTATACTGTCATATGTGGTCGTCATGCCATGTCAAGTGTCATATGGTCAGTTATGTCATTTTTTTAAATGCAAAGCTGACATTGAAATGTCTTTATTATGACAACTTTACATTAACCAAGCCAATATATCTTTGTTATGACAACTCGATATTAACCAAAACAAAGATGTCTTTGCCATGGCAACTGTCTTATGTGGTTGTTATAAGTGTCATTTAATGCAAAGTTGACATTGTTTGAAATGTCTTTGTTATGACAACTTGGCATGTGGAGTTAGCGGTTACCTGGTTGACTTGTTGCTAATGTAGGCTAACAGCTGTCTGCTGTTATTTGTAGTTGCCATTTTAGCTAATTAGCTCAGTGACATAGTGAAATAACTGATCAAATGACAATACCAACAGCCATAAACATGCATAAAGACTCCTTCATGTTCATAGCAGTCTTATGCACACCCTTTCAAATAAAGTGCTGCTGATAAGAGTTCATTTGCTGCTGTTCAGGAGGCCAGAGTTTGGGAGATACAGAGGAGCAGCTGTTTGGACATCCAATCCTATATTTGGGCCAGGTGCAGGGAAGCAGATTCAGTGACGGGAAAAGCAGAGAGTAACCACACACTGGATTATAGCTTCTTCTGAACTTTATTGGACTGAACAGACAACGTTTGACACTGGCCAGCTGGAACTAAACTGGTTCACACTCAGTGTCACTCAGGGTCAATCCAGAAGAGCAACAAGCACAAACGTTTCAGCCGATGTCACTCTCACAGTTCAGCCTACATGCGCACACAGAGAGCAGATTACAAGTACAAAATGTGACAGTACATGAGACTTAAGGATATAAATAAACAGCATAAACTTTAATTAGTGCAAAACAGTCTACACACTGCAGATTTTGCTGGTTTAAACACACCAGAATCAGAGTGGTGATCCATCACTAAAATGGCAAAACATGGCACGGTATACGGTCAGAAATATGGATTACATCATGCTGGTGTCAGGCTCGACCAATCAAACAAAGAAACAAAAGATGGACACCTTCAAATGAAGACGCAAAGACATATAATCAAAAATCTATTGCAAATTATCAAAAAGAAAAGTTCCTCGAAAAATAATAACCTCATATCTCCATATTTTGACGTCTTTACCTCTTTCGTTCATCAATGCTATTGGTAACCCTTTATATCCGTCCGTGGGTTTTACAAATATTTAACTAAAAGTATTAAAAAGAACTCCTAACATTGACTGAGCTGCATCCAGTTGATTTTAAAACATAGGTTGTTGTTTTTTTAACTCCCTGAAAAATTTGGACGTACAATGTTTCTGCCTGACAGCTATGATATTTAGAAGTATAAAAAAAACATAGATTAAAGGAAACCATAATTTATTACAGCTGGGTTGTTATTTTGGTAACCAGGGCAACCAGTTCTATTGGTCATTATAACATGTAAGTAATTGTTGAAAGCCCGTCCATTATAAACACTGATCACAGCTTAAAGCCCAACGTCCAGGTTCAACTTTGACCACTTCACTTGCCATAATTGTGCAGATTTTCTTTGTGACGCATGAAATCCATGTGGTTTTGCCTCCAAATGAAATAGTAACTAATTTAACAAAACTACTTTGATGGGTACAGTGTTTTTCATAACCAACAGAACCCAAGTTGCACTAAACTGTAGCTTCTTTTATAATAATAATAATGTCATGAGAGGAAAAAATGCACCAAAAAGGATGAGAATGTAACTAATCCAGATGACCAGCCACATCGCAAAATGGAACAATATGTCAACAAATCTGAACAGCATCCAGAATCCAGATTTAAAAAAAAAAAAATCAAATAATTTAAAAACAACTGGGCCAAAATGAAGCTGGTTCAGTCCAGTACAGTTGAGGAGCTGTAACCCAGTGTGTGTTTATACTCTCTGCTTGTTCTTTCACTGTCAATGAGTCTAGTTTCTGTGGATGGAAAAAATATTTTAGATTTACCTCGACAAGCAACAGAAATGATGCCACTCTGCACCATGGCCACAGTTTTCATAAGGGAACACTGAGGTCAATGTTGGTCTTCTGTGAATTTCAGCACTCTAAATTTACACACAAATTGTACAGGGTGGATTTTGATGGCTGCTTCTGATCTCTAAATGTAAAACTTGTGAAATTAGATTGTTAGATTAGAACATATAATTAAGCTTTTAGTATTTTTCCAACATGACGGTGAAACAGTTTTTAGACTGTCAGGTAGGGAGATGAAATTTATGCAAAAGACAGATAAAATAATGAATAAAATTTGGTGGGTTTTTTGTGACCAGTCCAATTTATTTATTTTTTTTCGTTGGAGCTGGGCTTTAAAAAAGTAAAGTCCTGGTTACAGCCCTTTATGGTTGGCCTGCACCATATATTACAGGTTCAGTGTGTAAGATTTATTTATGACATCATATGGCGTATATTCATAAGGTTTTCATTAGTCTATAACTACCTGAAAATAAGAATCATTGTGTTTTCGTTACCTTAGACCTGCCATGTTGTTGCTGAGCATGACAGTTACTGGAATTTTCAGGCTGATTTATATAAAAAATTTTAAATGACATCAAAGCTTCTGAGACAGTAAAGTTTCACTGTTATGTTTAATAATTATAAATAACTACAAATAAAAGAGAAACACAAATAGAACAACTTAAATTAAAGCTGTAATATCTAACAAACCCAGAGAAATCTGTAGTTTTTCCTGTTAGCCGTTGCTAGCTAGTTGCCAGTTGGTGTAACTTCCAGGGAATTCACATAATGTGAATAAAACTTTCATATTACCTCATCCATGACCATGATTCCTGCCTGAGTCATGTCAGATAGATTTTCATCAGCTATGCTGGTTGTTTAAAAGCGAAGACAACAGCTCACATGATCCCATGCTACTTCACAATGTCATCAAACTATGTGTTTTGTTTTGGTTTAAATTCTGAGCGAGACCCCCTAATGGCAGAACTTACATATCAAATATCATATTATGTAAGAAGGATCAAATAAACATGAAATGCTGCATATAAAACAAACAATATCAGTCAACTAATACATCTGTCTGAGTCTAGTTTCTACAGAAGCTGAGAACAGAGAACACTGGCTCTAAAGAGGGCCCTCTGCATCTTATGGTCACCGTTAGTTGAAGTGACATGTTTGCAAGCTGCAAGCGCACTGCTAGATGCCACTAAATCCTACACACTAGTCCTTTAATACTAACCCTGCAACTAAACAAAGGCTCCTCATAGCTCAGTGAGTGAGTGCACTTAGACACTCGGTAGAGTCTGAATAGGTGCAAAGAGACGGCAGATTCTTGAGCCTCTGACTCATAAGAACATATATTAGCTACATAAAGGATAGTAGATGCAGTGCGTCCTCAGAAATGTCATGTTAGAGTGCGTATGTTACTGACTGAAACTGATTAATTTGATTACATGCCAACAGAAAGCACAAGTGCACTTTTAAAAACACATTAATTGTGTAGACACAACATAATTTGTAAAATAAATAAATAAAAAAGCTGTAAAAACACTAAGGATACAAATGATAAGAAATATACATTTATAATATTTCACAAGAGGTCCTTGAGCAGACAGCCATAAATGTGCACAAACATTTAGGTTGTTTGGTCCAGTAGTATGCTGCATAGCTGCAGACAAGCTCATGTTGCTCATGTACATACACATGCGCACACAAAGCCAATCGCATGATCTCCTCCAGGTGTAAAAAATAATTAAAACAATCTGCATTATGATCTGTAAAAAAATATCAGACATGCTGATACTTATCAACTGATACAGCTGTGATAGGCCAGTTTCAGGCCGATAATGTCGGCTGAGTGATATGTCTGCCTAACTCTAGTTTCTAGTTTAGACAATGCTAGGTCCCTGTAGGGCCTTTTGCTTTTTTTGTTTTGTTTTGTTTGTTTTTTTGTGAGTCTGTGGAGAGGGTGGTGACAGTTTCCATATTCATTAATCCTTGAATACTAAATGA
This sequence comes from Lutjanus campechanus, assembly GCA_027495735.1. Classification (NCBI taxonomy): domain Eukaryota; kingdom Metazoa; phylum Chordata; class Actinopteri; order Lutjaniformes; family Lutjanidae; genus Lutjanus; species Lutjanus campechanus. The sequence continues at coordinate 2,208 of JAJHUR010091861.1, read as the reverse complement.
AGGAAAGGTGTGGAGCCATATGTATGAAGCCAAGAATGAATTTAACAAGGCATTTGAACTTATTTTGCACAAAAACAAAACAAAACTTATCAGTCAAAATTCATTACATCTTGCAAAGCATTTTATCTTGTTTAAAACATGACTGGAGGTGGACTTCAACTATTAGTGAGGTGGCTGCTACATTTCTTGTTGTTTAAGCTGTATTTTGTACACACTCAGGTGGTATATACTATCTGAGCACTTTTCCCTTATGTTGAGTGTCTTTAAGGGGCTGGCGCTGCTTGCATCAATATGATTTCTAATTTTATTCTCCACAACCATCTGGCAACCCCTCAGAAACAATCTCGCGACCACTTTTGGGGGTCCCGATCCTCAGTTTGAGAACCACTGCTGCAACTGAACAAAGGCTCCTCATACCTCAGTCAGTGAGTGAGTGCACTTCCACTCTTAGTAGAGTCTGAATAGGTGCAAAGAGACAGCAGATCCTCAAGCCTCTGACTCCTCTGAGAACATATGTAGTGGCTACATAAAGGATGGTAATGAAATGACATGACACAAGTGTCTCTCTCTCACTTGACATGTAGTTTCCTGATTGATCTGATTACAAGTCCACACAAACCACAAGTACCCTCCTTTTTTTTTTTTTTTTTTTAGAAAACCTTTAAATGATTTTCTAGTTGTTGCCACAGTTTCACATTTAGAGACCTGTGGGTGACGACAGGGTGTATTTTAGTATAAATAGCTCTACTTGTTATGAAGGAAAATGTTTGCAGTGAATATCTCAGTGTGACTTGTCTTCCACAGCCTTCTTCTGTGTGTGTGTGTTTGTATATTTAAGAGTGTGTGTGTGTGTGTGTGTGTGTGTGTCTCCCTCCCTCCACCTCTGCCTGCCTGCCTGTCAGCTTGCCTCGACCACGTAGCAGCTTCCTGGCAGAGGCAGCCGCTTGTGTCTACTCTCCCTCCTCTCTGAAACACACACACACACTCTCTCTCTCACACACACGCACTCAGTATCAGTAGCCCATGTAGAACCACGTAGCACCAGCTTTGGATTTTAACCACCACCAGCAGCAGCGGCAGCAGAAGCGGCAGCGGCAGCAGCGGCAGCCGGAGCGGTAATGGATCTCTTTGAATTCGACTTTTTCAGAGACTGGGAGCTTGAACAACCATGGTAAGTCCTGTTCGCACTGCTTTGGTGTCATGTTTTTTAATGTGTGTATTTAATATGGAAGGTTTAAAGAGGCGGTGAACGCATGGCATCCCCGCTTTGGAGGCGAAATTAAAGGCTAAATTTATTTTTATTTGGAGGTGGAGAGGCAGCCAAAGTGAGTCCCGGAGAAATCGTTGCAAACGGTCTTTCTTTGTCACCGTAAAACTGCCGTTGTTGCTTGAGACGTAGCTTGCACACACACACACACACGAACACACACACACACACACACACGAACACACAAACGCGTGCACACGCAAGCAGCGGAACGCCGGCTTTTTACTGTCTCATTGTGATATTAAGGAATGTTTGATTTGAACGTGAGTGCGCACCGGGCTGTGTGACAGACAGACAGGCAGACAGACGGAGCGGTGACAGCAGCAGGGATGTGAGGAGAAACCAGCAGACAATGTGGATGAATTGTGTCCTCATGTTGGATAAAAACACACGCAGAGACCGAAGTTTGATAGTTTGATACAGATCTGTTGGACAGTGTGTTGGTAAATAGAGTCCAGGTGAGTTGGACAGATGCTGCGGGTTGGTCTGACGCACACAGTCATAATGAAGGAGTGAAGTTGGGTTTGTGATGATTTTGGGGATGTCAGTGTGGAGCCTTAATGTTGCATGTGTGAGCGTTCTGATTGTGCATCTCTGCAGCCCAGCAGTTCACCTGCTTGGTTTGTGAAAATGGTACAACTTGATTTTCCTTATTTTGTTAACAGTCAACAATAATGTTGAGTAATTTCATGAAATGATGAGAAGCATTGTGCTGTTTGTCCCCACTCAGTTTGACATGCTGTTCTTTACAGGCTCATACAGAGTTAGGTTGTCTTTATTTATCAAAGGATTTCTTGGTAAAACCATTAGTTGATCAGTTTCTATTTTGACAACTCATTAGTTGTCTTTTTTAAGAAAAAAAACCCTAAAACACTTAAGCTGGAAAGATATATCAGTCAGCCAATATTATTGGTTGAACATTGGTCTGGTACAACTATGTC
>JAJHUR010091860.1:0-11989 GCA_027495735.1 Lutjanus campechanus | reverse complement strand
CACCACCACCACCACCACCACCACGACAGGCTAAACTGAAAGGTAGCCCACTGTTACAGGAGTTTTCTGTCACAACTTTGTGTTTGATAAAGTCTCCAACCACTGTGAAATGTTTTATGCACGATAAGCGGTGATAGTCATTAACTTGCTGCAGTGCTGTCTTCCTCCGCAAAGCTGCTGCACATTTACATATGTATATTTGTGTATACGTGCGTGCGAGTTAGTCTTGTCCCTGCACTAGAAAATGGGCGGATGGATGTTGTTGTACAAATGGCAGCTGATTCTTTGACTTTCTGATTTAAGGGGGGAAACTGTGACCACTAATTATAGCAGCAGCAGGCGATAACATGATCCGTGATAAAGCTGGGCAATAAACCAAATTTATCAAATGACTAGGGCTGCAACTAACAATTGTTTTGATCAATCTGCAGATTATTTTTCACGATTAATTACTGAGAGAAATGCTCTTCACAGCTTCTCAGAGCCTAAAGCGAAAAACCCCCAAACATTTACTATCATAAATGACAAAGAAAAGCAGCAAATCCTGAGATTTAAGAACCCAGAAACAGGAAATGTTTGACATTTTGCCTGAAAAATAACTAAAACGACTAATCAGTTGTAAAATTAGTCTGTAACCAATTTTCTCTTGATCGCTTAATTGATTAATTGATATCAATGCAGCTCTATATTTAAATTGAGAATAGGCACAAAAACTGACAGGCCTGTCTTTTTTTTTTTAATTCAAAAAATCTAATTTGAACAAGAAATTGCACAATAAATTAAAAATACAATCCACATAGCATATTTCAAACTACCTTGTAGAATCAATATTGTTCAGTTCATTTGTGCTGCATCTTGAAGCAACAGAAACAAGGTGTGAACACACCCCGACATTTTATCACCTCAAGTCGATGCAGCTAACTTGTTAAAATGTGGTTGTGTATTTACAAATCCAGTAGTTTAACAAGAGCATTCATTCTGAGCGGGTCGCTGGTGAACACGACCAATATTCACTCTTGCTTTTATCTCTGTTTTTGGTCTCCACCACCTCTCGAGGAAAATATGTGGCTCTTTAGCTGCTAAATATTGCACTATATTCACCAGCTAGCCAGACCTTCTTAGTGACTTTATTTCTAAAACAGCAGCTAGCGACAGATTTAGCAATTTAGTCAGACCATCAGGGAAAACGCGACAGCGCCGGAGGCTCTAACCTCACCTCTTGCACCGAGTGCAGGCAGTCAGTGGGTCTGGCGTGTCGGACAGAGGACACCACCCCGCAGCAGAGGAGGAGTGGGAGTTCAGTTGCAGTGACTTTCTAGTTACCGTACAAGTAAAATAGTTCACTTGAACTTCTCTCTCACTCTTTCTCCTCAGACGCCTGGATCACGGTGTTGCTTTGTCTTGTAAATATTTAAATAGTTCATTTGATCTTCTTTCTCCCTTTGTAGATTAAAAAAAAACTTTTTACTTCAAATATGTCCCTGTAGTGAGTTTATGATTATCTGGCTAAAGAATTCTCTGTCTCCCATTAACATTATATGCTGTAACCAGCACAACCCCTCCTCATCTGGTGACTTTTAGCAACTTTTGGAGCTAGTGCTAGCTACTTTCATTGGACAAGAGTTGGGCCGTATAATGTGCTACAAGAAACTTTAAAGTTCCGTACAGCTGAGGGGGAAAACAGAGTCATGTATAATTCTGTTTGAGTTTGTCACCACGGGCAACACGACTCCTTTCAAATTAAACGCGCTCTTTTGATCCAATGTTATTATCAAAATATTGATTATAGCTGCTACAAGTGACAAGCTAGCTCTTTGTTGTTGATAATGTTACTTAAAGTTTACAGTCTTGTCCAAAAGTCCCCCCAAAAAAAGTGGTCATATTTTATTAATCAGTACAAATGAATCGGAAGTAAACCAGCACAAGAAATTGATGATCAGGCACTGATGTTTCAACAAAAATAATTTAATATGATCTAACTAACTGAGACAAGTTCTTATGATACAAGTTTTGGGTCACCTTCCGGCCCCAGTATGTGATTTTCTACATGACTTTTTATTCACATCGTCATTTTTTTATTGCCGCAGGCAACATTGTGCCATTAGTTAAACCTGAAATTCAGCCTTTTTTTTTTTCCCTCCTAGTCAGACCACGAGTTACATTATTGGTGCATATTGAGTGAATACAAGTGGAAAGATACCAGACAATATTCAGCCCACAACAAATCATTTCATAGTTGTCTGTTTGTTACATAACTGCATGAATCATAGGGAGATTTTTTTTTCTTTTTTTTTTTTTTTTTTTTAAAAGAAAAGATGATTTTGATCCTGACTATGTGCAGACAACTTCACCCAGCGGGGTCTATACACAGAGAATGATGTTGCATTATAAGCAGTGATAAGCAGCCTCTCTCACTCTTTCTCTCTCTCGACATCCCATAATGATACTCAGACAGACTCAGGCAGACACCCGCTCGGTCCCGATTGGTAGAACTGTTGCCAGGGAGCGTTGCCGTCTCAACGTGGATAGAATCTGTTGTCTGGTACACTTTAGACATGAGAACAACTGCAGGATCTGAATATTTATAACGAGGGGACTGTTCATATTGAGATTGTATAGAGGCAACATAAGCAGGAGCGGAAGGAGCTGTTCCTCTTTGGCTCACTTCAAATTTTTCTTTTACTTTGGTTTTTTTTGTGCCTTTCTCTACTAAAACTGAGATATTAATTAATATTATCACTTATTTGTATTTGTCTTTTTAATATATGTTTAAATTAGGTAGTTTTTTGTCACCTGCATCTTGAATAAAAGTTGACAAGTTCAAGATTGAACTTATTTGAACTGTTCCACAAAGTCCAAAATGGCGTAATTGTGTATGACTTTTACGGTTTTATGTTTGGATGTTACCCTATTGTCATTTTTGTAGGTAGCTACAGTATAACTAGTAATTAAATCCGTGTGTGTGTGTGTGTGCGTGTGTGTGTGTGCCATCTGGCGAATCGTCTCATTTCTTCATATTATTCAAATATGCCTGGACCTGCTGCTACAGTTAATAACACTGTGCGTAGGTATGAATCCTTGATTAAAATGGATGTAACACATTCCAACAAAGCAGACAACAGCAATCAGAACAGCATTCAAATCTCATATATCAACTCGCGAACTAATCCGACACACACACACACACACACATACGCGTACGCCTGACATACAGTGCCAAAAGTCACAGCCGGGTATATAAAGATGATTATAAAAAAAACACGCCTTGGTATGCAAGAAAACTTTGACATGGAAATGCAAACACACACAGAAGGAAATGAGGACACAAGCACACACACACACACACACACATGCAATCACTCGTTAGGCAAACAAGTTGAGGGAGTTCACGTCTTATATTTTTTTATCGTGGATGTGCAAAGTCTATATTTAATGCAGGCAGGAGAAGGCTGCAAATTCCATGTGAATGCTGTGTGCGTGTGACTGCCAGCACACTTACCCTCCTTACGTACGTGTACATGCGTGTTTGCTTCATATTCATTCGTGCATACATTTACATGCGGCTGAGAGTCTGTGTATATGAGCAATGTGGCACACCGCCGTCCTGTCTGCCTGACTCAACATATTCTCCGTTCACTCTCCTTTGCTCTTTCTCTCCCCCCTCCCTCTTCCTCTTTTTCCTCCCTCCTCCTCCTCCTCCCTCCTCCTCGTCGTCCTCCTCCTCCTCCTCCTCCTCCTCTCTCTCTCGCTCTGCCCGGCTGGCACGTACATGCATGTCTGTAGACTCTGTACTGTGCTTGCTGCCGTGGCACGCGCCAACCTCACTGCAATGCAGCCCTGTGTGCATTAATTGGCAGAGAGACAGTGGGTATGTGGTATGCAGGGCGGGAAGGATAGAGAACAGGGAGAAAGGGAGAAGCAGGAGGCGATGTAAGGACACAATAGTCACAATAACTGACAGATGGACCGATGGACAAGCAGTGTGGCAGGTTCACAGAGGGACAGACAGACAGACAAACAAACAGAATGTGTATTGCTGAGTGTGCACAGGGAGATTACCTGCTTGTGTGTAAGAGAACAGGGGGGGGAGTGTGTGTATATGTCTGTTTGCATTAGTGTGTTTGCGGATTTGTGTCTCCTGCGTGTGACTGTGCTTTTTGTGTGTGCTCACTCATGTGTGCCTATATGTGCCGTGCAGATATCACACTGCTGGGGCAAAGCTCTCTAAACCAAAGTCTGACTCACTGTATTCAACGCTTTGTGATACCCTCCCTTTCATATTTCCGCTGTGACTGAAGAGTAAAAGTTTGCTCAGTTTAGCACAACTTTCTCCACTTGAGGTTTCTTTGGCAAAAAATGAAGCGCAATGTGTCTGGATACTTTCTGGGGACATGCTCAGATATAAAAAATGATCTGCATCAGCTTTTTTAAAATAATTTTTCATGCATTCTGCGGTGAAAAGATTTTGAAATCAGTCGCTGAAATGTGTACCCTCCTACCAAAGTGCGGCGCAGAGGTCAGAGAGCTTCCTCCATTTACTCGTGTATGTGTGCGCGCACATACTGTAAAAATGCACTTACTCATCTGTCACAGCAATTTTTGCATTCTTATCCTCCCACACACATCTTTCTGGAAGTTATCCTCTCTCTTAGCTGTTGTCTTTTATCTTTCCTTGCCTGTCACAGGCTGTGACATCTGGCTCCTGTCCTCCCTCATCCGCATCAAGCAACGTTTTAAGGGAGGCCTTCCTTCCATGTGCTGGTCAAAAACCAGAAAAACAAAACACACAGATAAAATGTCACCTGAATAAGCCGAGGCACCACAGCGGAGGCGTAAATTAATCATTTAATTTATCAATTCATGTAGAAAATACAAAATAGTCTTGCGTGAAGACAGAACTTCTCTCCGCTTTGTGTGTAGGTGTTTGGCAGAGAGGTCCTCGCATGATTCAGAGAAAATACACAACACTTGCTCAGAAAGTAAAACCTCTTTTTTTAAACTATTGTCTTCCGCAGATTGTAAGAAAATGGGGAATACCTTGAAATGACAGTGTTTTTAATTGACCTTTTTTTTAATTCTACAATTGGAAGGATTAGAGGATTACTGCATTATGTGTATATTAAAGCCTCCAGTTTGGTAAAGCTTTGCTTCACCATGATGTGATGCAGTCTCTTCAGACTTGTGTCAAACAGAGATTTCAGCAGTTTCCCTTTTCGTATCTAATTAAAGGAGCAATTTGTAGCAATTGCACGTCCAAAAATAAGTACCGTAGTCCAAATAGCGAGTCGGAGTCAGAGAAATTGCAGTTGGAGAAATCCTATTTAATATACAATCTATGGTTGAAGTGATTTGTTTCCCCTCGCCCCCTCCTCCTCCCCAGACTCAAGGAAGCTCAGGCAGGGTGCAGAACACTGCAACAGCATAAGACGAGCACAATATTGTAATTTGACAATAACAAGTGACGACTTCACTGTCAATGTAAAGTTGAGCCTGTTATTCTGAAAACAAAAGCCCACTGCTCTGAAAAGACACACTGGAGTTTGAGCTCAGTGACCGCCTGACTCACTGCCTGCCAGACTCCATTAACATAATGCTCAATTTAACTGTTCTAAACATCTGCTCCTTGTAAAAGAACATAAATGATTTGTTGCAACTCATAAACAGACACTTACTTATTTGGCGAACATTCAGCATTAATTTGAACTCTATATAATGTGAAATGGGCAAACAATAGCTCAAGTTACAGGCCGGAGTAGAAATTTCAAAGGAGCATCTGCATCATTTACTGTCAGAGAAGTGAGTATTTCAACTCGAGCGTGTTTCCTTCATCTCTGATGACATATCATGGTAATTTTATGATTTAATGCAGTACATTTATTACATATTTCTCCTTTAAAGCTTCCAGTTTGGTAAAGCATTGCTTTACCATGATGTGCTGCATTCTCTCCAGACTTGCATCAGACAGGGATTTCAGAAGTTCCCCTATTTGATGTCTATTTAAAGATGCAAAATGTAACAATTGCGTGTCCAAAAATAAGTGCGGCAGCGAGTTGGAGCCATCGATGGTGTATTGAATAGGTTGAGAACCTATTTGATTACAAGCCACATCTTCTCCTTGGACTCGAGGAAGGTCAGGCAGGCTTCAGGTACACTGCAGGAGTGCAAGATGAGCGCAACATTATTATAGTTTGACAATAACAAATGATTATAACTCTCAGTTGTCTGTCAATGCAAAGCTAAGCCTGTTATCCAGACAACAAAAGCCCACTGTTCCGAAAATACACACTCTGGAGTTTGAGTTCAGTGACTGCCTGATTTACTGCCTGCCAGACTCCATTAACATATTGCTAAATTTAACCGTTATAAACATTTACTCTGTCTAAAAGATTATTAATGATTCGTTACAACTCATAAACTGACAGTTATTTATTCAGTGAGCATTCAGCATTACTTTGAACTCTAAAGTTACGGGCCGGAGTTCCAGCATTTATTGTCAAAGAAGCAATTATTTCAACTTAGGATGTTTTCTTTATCTCTGATGACATATCATGTTTTTTTTTAATACTGAATAGAGTAAATACATCACAGATTTCTCCTTTGAAGCTTCCAGTTTAGTGAAGCATTGCTTTACCATGATGTGACGCATTCTCTCCAGACTTGCGTCAAACAGGGATTTCAGAAGTTTCACTATTCGATGTCTAATTAATTAACGCTGGCTGTGACCTCTGCGAGCTTTTCTCATTTCTCTTTTGTCTTAGTCATTCCTCTCCTCTTTCTTTCTGCTACACCATATAGGCATCCGTGTCCAGGGGCAAGTGGCAGAAGTTGCTTCAACCTAATTGTCTTTCTCTTCTCGTACTGTCCTCAAATGACTTTCTCTCTGTCTCAACTCCCCCCTCCCTCCCTCCTCTGCTTCTCTCTAGCTCTGCCCAGTCTCTGTCTCCGTCTGTAACTGTAGCCTGTGTTTTTCTCTCCCTCCCACTCCCTGCGACGTATAGATACTGCATTGATCAGACACACGCGCGCAGACACATGCACACACACACGCGCACACACTGAGCCTCCCACTCCTTTCATCATTGATTCGCTGTGCTCTGCTCTGCTTTCTTTCTCTCTCTCCCTCACCCCCATTCTCTTTCTCCCTCTACAGCGGCACTTGTTGAATTCAACCCTTGGAGAATAGAGGGAGAGGAGGGGGGGAGAGAAACAGAGAGAGATAATGACAGGGAGGCAGAGGGAGGCTTTGAGACAGCGCTAGAACAGACAGTGAGCAGGGAGAATGGGGCTTTGGAGGATATAGAGATAGAAGAAGAAGTCAGACAGCAGAGAGAATCATCTTTGAGACAGTAGGGAATGACACTTTAAGTGAAAGAGAGAGTCGACCAGACGGAGTGCATCAGAGTGCTCCTCTCCTCCCATCTCTTAACTACTCCTCTTCTTGTCCTGGTCCTGACTGCTGCTGCTGCTGGTGCTGGTGCTGGTGGTGGTGTGTTTGTGTGTGCCCAAGGAGGCTCCATGCTGTGTTGGCTTCCACAGGTCAGGACTGTCTGGGGATAACAGTTTTTTTTTTTTTTTGTTAGCAGAGGAAAGTCGTGTGCTGGTTTCTCCAGGTGAGAGTTTGCGTGCCAGAGTACACAGTAATTTCCTGATGCAGTTTTATACTGTATGTGTGTGTCAATGCGTGCACACTTTTATGTAAGTGAGCAATAGTGCATGTCTGCCTGTCTGTATGGAGAGCATGAAGTGGGAGAGAGTGTGTGTGTGTGTGTGTAAGAGAGGCGGTGACATTTTTTTTCAGTTTGTATTCCTGGAAACTGTTCTGCAGCATTGCTTAATAATGAAACTAGTGCGTATATGTATGTGTGTGTACGTGTGTGGGTTGGTGGGGAGAAAAAAAACAATGACACAAGGTTCAGGGGAAGAAAGAAGGTGCAAATATGCCTGGAGAATGTTACTGAGATGGAGAGAAAGGGAGCTAAAGTTAATATCAAATTGTTTGTGTGACATGAGGTGGAGTTTAAAAAGAGGACAAATGCTGACAAAGGTGTAGAGTCAGCAAAATCATGGAGTATCTCTAAACTGTGGTATGAAAATTCAGAGAAAAGTTGTCAAGGCTGACTTACAGGCCATCTAAGCCCAAGGTTCTTGGAATTTAAATCATGTAAAACAACATAGCCTTAAGGCATTTCACAACGTCCTCATGTACAGTAGGCACGGCATTGTGTTCTTTTCTTTTTTTTTTTCTTTTTTGTGGACTGACTTGACTCCTCCTTTCTCTCTCCTGCCTGCCTCTACTCTCTTTCTCACCCACTATCTCTGCTGCATATCCATCTCTCTTTCACACACCTCTCACTTCTCCCTCAACTGTATTCATTTTCTCACTTTATCTCAACTCTATTTTCAATCTCCTCCCTTTAAGGTTCTCTCAATTTTCCCTTCGCGCCTCTCTTACCTCCCCATGGCATGTCTCTTCATCTTTCACGCGTTTTCTATTTGCTCCTCTCTTCGTCACCGCATTTCTCTTCTCCAACGCGTTCTCCATGCCTTCTTCTTTTTCTTTCTTCCTTTTTTTTTTTTAAATAGATGTCTCCTCTCTCAGCGGCGGAGTCTGCAGTGAATATCTGAAACCTCATCATCCTCTTCCTCTGCGGCCAACATGTCCCAGCTGCTCCATGTGGAGATCCCGAACTTTGGAGCCACAGTTCTGGGCTCCCTTAATGAGCAGCGCCTGCTGGGACACTACTGCGATGTATCCATCCTGGTCAAAGGTTTGTTTCTAGGGAACCTGCGGATTTTATTCTATACTCAACAAAAATATGAACACAACACTTTTGCTCCCATTTTTCATGAGTTGAAGTAAAACATCTTAAGACTTCTTCAGTGCACACAAAAGGCGTATTTCTCTTAATAGTTTGTTCAAAAATCTGTGTTAGAAAGCACTTCTCCTTTGCTAAAATAATCCATCCACCTGGCAGGTGTGGCACGTAGAGATGCTGATAAAACAGCATGATTATTGCAAAGGTGTGCCTTGGACTGGTTACAATAAAAGGCCACTCTAAAATGTAGGCTGCAATTTTATCTTGAAAAAAAAAGACTTTTATTAGCCAATGAACTAGGGTTACCCCTTAATAGCCAATTAAACCATTAGTCACTGAGAAGAGCCATAGTGGACCAAGTTTTCAATTATTCGTTAGATACCTCAGATTCAATTTGGGAGCTGTGCCTTGTTGCAACAAGGACCAGTCTGAGGAAAGTTTGACAATCGGGAATACAGTACCAAGGTGATTTTCTATTTTCTCTTGTAACACTGCAGTCATCATAGCACTGCTGCTAATAGTGGTGTTGCTGCCATTAGCTAGTTAGCTCAGTTAATGGTTCTATTAAACTGGAATACAGCCTCATAGTTTGATGACCGGAAATACAGTACCGAGGTGACTTAATGTTACGTGGCTCCGACCAGGACTGTGACTCTTGTAACAGGGTAGTCACTGGTGCACTGCTGCTATGGGCTGGAGCTTCCGTTTGCTAGTTAGCTCAGTTAGCTCAGTTAGCTCAGTTAGCGGGCCTATTAGACTGAGATACAGCCTCTGAGACTGACTGAGGCCAGTTTGACATTCGGGAATACAGTCCCACGGCTCCGACCAGGACTCTGCCTCCAGGAATGATGAGGACTTGGTGGGTTTAGTTTGGGACAGGAGGTGTGAAGCGGTTAATGAGCGAGTCTGTAACTTTGGGAGTTAATTTGTAAGTATACACCAGCCATCATGTTGACAAGTAAGTCTGCTAGTATTTGTTTTTGCAAAGTGTTGAAATAAATGAACAGTCTCTTCTCTGGTGGCTCTGACCATTCAGAATAATTACCATTTTTCCATTTGCATTTAACACGTGGCGTGCTTTGTGCCTCAAAAATATATATTTAAATAATTAAATTAATTTGATAAATGTGCTACGACTAATCGACTAACAGCTTGACCTGACGACAACTAGACGACTAGGAAAATCTTTAGTCAGGGGCAGCCTTAGCCATTTTACATAGAGCTACAGATACCAATTTTCCCCCCAGGAGGGCGAAATCATGACCCGTTCTACTCCATCTCTGAATGACTTACGCTCTCCCTCCAAACCAAACCAAACTTGCCTCATGCCTAAACCCAATGATCATTGAAGCCGAGAAGTACTAAACAATCAGAGGTAGAGTAGGGTGGGTCATGACTTGCCCTCCTGGGGAAAAAATGGCATCTATCGCTATGTATAATAGCCATAGGTCAGTGCCTAATAAATGTCTTTTTCAATAGAGAACTGCACATTTTATAGTTGTGTGCACAGAAGTTTTTAATTACTTACAACTGACAAAAAATGGGAGCAAAAACAAAAGTGTAGCGCTGGTATTTGTGTTGAGTATAGTGACAGAACTTTGACATGATAGTAGAATTTCTTAGCAATATTCTCAAGCGTTTTTTTTCTCTTCTCTGTTATTTCTATCAACCAGGTCAGGCTTTCAAAGCCCACCGGGCCGTTTTGGCTGCCAGCAGCCTCTACTTTCGTGACCTCTTCAGCAGCTCCACCAAGACCCAGTTTGAGTTGCCCTCCTCCGTCACACCTGCCTGCTTTGAGCAGATCCTCACTTTCTGCTACACAGGGAAGCTAACAATGGCAGCTAGCGAACAGCTGGTGGTCATGTACACAGCTGGCTACCTCCAGATTCAGCATATAGTTGAAAGAGGCATGGACCTAATGTTCAAGGCGAACTCACCTCACTGTGACTCGCAAACAGCCGGGTCTTTAGAGGAAACAGGATCCGAGCCGCAGAGTCCTTCTAATAACGGTAACGGACTAGCGGTGGCTGCCCTTTTGGGAACACCGGGCTGGTCTCCATCCTTAATCATGCCGCAACGGAAGATTAAACTAGAAGGGGGTGACCCGATGCCCCTGACGATACCTGCCTCCACACAAAACAAGATTTCTTCTTCAGAGTTGGGGAGTCGGCTGGCGAGGGCCAGTTCGCTGTTCTACTCCACGGCTGGCGGGAACCACATCCCCGGTATGCCTTCTTACCACCTTCAAGGTGGAGGTGGGGGTGGAGCAGCAGCAGGGGGAGGAGGAGGAGTTGAAAGGTCCAGTCCTGGAGCGTCCAGCCTGCCAACCACTGACAGTCCCACGTCCTACCAGAATGAGGATGAGGAGTTTGAGGAAGAGCCCTATGATGGGATCACAGAGGATGCCTACAGTCATCTCTATGGACGCTCAGCTAACCCCTACGGCAGTGAGTACTGTGTCATCATGTTGATGCTTTTATAAGACCTTTGTGAAGTGTAGCAGTGCTTAGGTGTGTTTCAAACACCATTGTGCTGCATTTGGTGGAGAGCACTCATCACTGAGGCTTTACTCTGGAATATTTTTCATCATTAAAAACTTCTAAAAATACAGTATGTCCTCAGCTACAGACGAAAACTAATGTTAGCTTTTTATCAGAACCTGGTACTAGATTTTTTAGACAGATGCCAATACCAATATTAAGGAGTGACAGAAACTCCAATATCAATTTATCGGCCGATATTTTTCAGTGCACCGACACATTAAACTTACATTGGGATTTTTGATAGAGCCTGACCGATATTATCGGCAAGATCACAGCTGTATCAGTCTACATCAGTAAATATATGTTGATATGTGACAGAATATAATGCAGATTGTTTTTTATCTGTTAGCTTTATAAGGAGCATTTTATGCATTTTTGATTCTTTCTCTTGATTCAGGTTTAATATACACATATTGTTTTTTCTCCATTTGTGTTTTATTCATGTATAGTTTTATCAAAAATAGAATTATCAAAATATTGCTGAAAGTTTATTCTCAGTGCCCTGATATGATTTGGGGTTCAAACATTCTTCGTTGAACAACAATACTACTACTACTACTACTACTACTATTATTATTATTATTAGTGGTAGTAGTAGTAGTAATAGTAGTAGTAGTATTATTATTATAA